>CM040240.1:208272502-208576795 GCA_022545495.1 Chrysanthemum lavandulifolium
GTTCTTCTCTTTGAAGTTTACTTTCGTTGCATACATCGTTGAGTATTCGAGCAAGGCTGAGCTTAGTCGAGACTAAGTGCCGCACGGAAGACCTTGTAGAGACAAGTCCGTGACATTTGGCTGTCTTTCTTGGAACATATATGAGTATGACGATTTAGTTTGAGTTGTTTCATACAAAACCACACGAAGCCCACAAGGAGCTAGCAAAAGAGATGGTCACTCTTGAATTTAATATATAATATAAACTTTGGAAAATCTTAATATAATATTATGCTTTCAATTCAACGACCTTTATCTTTACTACCTTATAATGCATTTAAGACATTTCATAAATAGTAAGGCTTAAAATTCAGACTTTGTAACTTACTTATTATGGAAATATAATGTCTCTTGCTAAATTAATACCTACACATGCTAGCTTAAAAGTTAAGCCAATACTTGTAACATTAATAGTCATTGAATACAAAATTAAAGTCCCTCCAATATATTTAAAGCCCACTTTTATGACTTTAAAAGCCATGTATTATATGACTCCATTTTTGAAACCCACTTTAACCTAGCCCATTAGTTGTATTGATTAGTACAAAAGGTATAAAACCATGAAATAAACCACACAAAAGACCAATCATATCTCACTCTCTCTCAAAAACATAAATTGTCACTCTTGTGATAAATAGCAACGGCGCCACCAACTAAATCTGCCACCCTGCTTGACGTAATGAGGCATCACCATCTCTTGACATGGTCTAGGTGGCCTTTTCATTAAAACTTTTAGTATAAGCGAAAAATATTTCACGCCAACAAATTTAGTTTCGAAGGTGCCACTTGCATAGCGTGAATACACTAGTTATTCAATAATACATCTTTATCATTTTTAATTTTTTATTGCCCAAGTGATGTTCATGTTGAATAAACTGTTTCAACCATAACCACTAATACACGAATACCCCTGCATAGGAACGAGATTTTATAACAGAAAATAGTTTTAGTGATAAAAAAAAGTTTATAGGTTATAAACAAAAAATAATAAAAATTTGAGGATTTGAGGATTAAACATAATGTTTTGAAACCAGGTCCGACCTGGGTGATTCAACCGGTTTAACCGTTCCGATCGAAAAACAGGTCAACCAAACGAAGTTGGGTCGAAAAAACGAGTCAAGTTAAAACCGGATCAACCCGCCAGGTTTGAAGCGTCCCGGGTCAACCCGGTTTCGATGTGTATTAATCATTTCTTTTTGAAACATATGTGTATCAGTAATTAAAATTGCTCATAATTAATTGTTTAAATATTTTATTTTTAATTTTTTTCACATTTTATTTTCTTAATCTTTCACTTTTTCACTTTAGCTATTTTTGTTTTATAGATAACTAGACGAGTACCGTGCATAGCAGGATTTTTAGCGGAGATAATTATAGTGATATTTTGGTTACACAAAAGAGTTAACCAAATATCATTTGTGTAACAAAATATCACTATAACTATCCGTGGTTATAAAATCGTCGTTATATGTATAGGTAAATATAATTCTAAAACAATGTTTAAAAAACCGGGTTTTCGAGTCACGAATCACCGATTCGGCTAACCGTGTTAGCCATTTTCTATTAAAAAACTAATTTTCAACCGAGTCAACTAATTTTTAGCGAAACCCTTTGGAAACTTAATCCCGCAAGATCATTACGCAAAATCAAACTAACTCATTCAACTAACTAAAACAAATTAGATGTAACAATAAACAACCAAACAAACCGCAAATAATCATAGACTACTAACAGAAAGAATCACTTTTGTTGCATTGCGACAAAATGTTATCTTACAGGACAATAATGACAAGATCGAATGTAATTGGGATAAGAAATTAGATACATTATTAACCTGACTAGCATGACATATATTAATTGAATGTATAGGTGGTTTTTAGGGGGGATGGGATTAGATTAAACGTTACCTAGACCATGTTTGTGCAAATTCTTTTCCATCTCGATGCCGAGTTCTTCCTCTTCTCTTAATACCAAATACATAAAAAAAAAAAAATTATGCATATACTCTTGTAATACAAAATAAATGTTGATCATATAGGCCAGAAAGCATAGATCTTTAATTTGTATCATGCGAACTACGTTAGAAGTCAGATCCATTATTAGCATTGATGACATTAGCATATGTTTTGGAAAGTATTAAAAATGACGTGTTGCCTATGTTAGTTTATAAGTTTTTAGCTCTTTGACAAACCGTGTGTTTTCAAGTGTATTTTCAAAAGTTCCCTAGATTAGATTTCAAGATTTGACCAAATTCAGTTTTTCACTTTCAAGGTTGACCCTTTTTCTTTTATAATTAGTTAAGATTAAGATATAGATATGTATTCATTAGTATAAATAATTAGACAAAGCAAACAAATGTGTTATGCATTAATCATCAAATGCTTCAATCTCGATCACTGATTCATATGAAAATTATTGTAACCCATCACTCTTGTTATCTTGAAAATCACCCCACCAAAAGTAAAACCATTATCGTTATCAAGTTTTCACCACCATCACTATGGGTATTTATATTCTTCCGGAAACATTCGAATCAGTTTCTAGCTCATATTATGTCCCATGCTCATCATCGCCTCATCGTTTTTATTTAGCATCGTGGATAATTTTATGTAGGGATTGTGATAAGAATCAACTGATATTAACTAAATGTTGCTAGGATTTATATACCCACAAAATAAATGAAAACTAGCATTTATTGTAAGAAAGTATCGTAAAAAATCAATTCATCATATTTAGTTGCCAATTAAAAATGTAGTAACATAAGAAAGTCTAGAAGACGTTATAAACCGAAGTCAACACTTATAGAACCGTGTGTTTTAAAGTTTTTAATTAATTAAGATAATTAGTTGATCATTTTAAGTTTCACATTTCTCTCTCTCATTTGACCATTTTCAACTTTCAACATTTCATATTTGACCATTTACCTATTATATGTAGTATAGATGTATATGTTTTGTTTAGGGCTACCTAAGTTGTAGGGATTCTCCTACATAATTGGTTGCATAGATTTATAATTTTGGACTTGCAACAAATATTCCAAAAAATCATGTTGCCTTAGTGGTAAACACATATTTATTTATCAAATAACCAAGGTTCGATCCTTGAGGCTCCTTTTTATAAACAAAAAAAAATGCTTAGTTGGACAACAAATGCTTATGTGGCATGAAATTGTATTATTTGGCATTGGTGGCATTAATCCCAAATGCCTCTGTTATATATATATATATATATATATATATATATATATATATATATATATATATATATATATATATATATATATATATATATATATATATATATATATATATATATATATAGGGAGGTTAATGTGAGATCAAACTTAAAGTTGTAAAAAATAAGATCAAATCTAAAAAACCACTAAAACATTTATAAATAAAATTTTAGCAATCATACGAGAAAAAAATAATATTTTAATACAAATTAACATTTTAGCAACTAATAACAAATGATACATGAGTTTAGATTAGTGATACACACGATACACATTACACTAATAAATATTCCAAAACACGATACACATATAAAACACGATACATTAAACTTCTAATCAAAGTGTATCACCTACTTTTAAATAAATTTTAAAAAGAAATCTATCGAAACTTTAACAATTTTACTTGTAGTAAAAAATTATTTTTATTGTAAGGAGAGTATCTCTTGTCAAATTTTAGTTCGATCTCATTTTCTGACTTTAAGATTGATCTTAATTGATTTAGATTCTATATATATATATATATATATATATATATATATATATATATATATATATATATATATATATATATATATATATATATATATATATATAGGGTAGGAGTTAAAATGAAAGTTTCTTATAATGAAAAGAATGAGAAGGCATGTGGAGTGACATGTGTCACTTTGCCTTCACCATGCCATGTCATGTGACATGTCACCCTCCCACCCCGCCCTTTACCCCCCCGCCCCCATGCAAAAATTTTTTCCTTAAAATTTATTCTTGCATCACAGTTATAAAATCTTGCATCACAATTATAATTGTGATGCGATAATTCTAACAATAATGCACTAAAATCATGATTATGATGCGATGAATTTATAACTGCATGATGCGATAACTTATAACCTTAATGCACTAATAAGTTTTGGTGCATCTTTATTATAAGTTAATAGTTAGATTGCATCCATATGATGCACTAAAATCAAGTTATATAACCTTCATCGCTAAAATCATGTTTGTGATGCAATAACTTTATAAGCTGTGATGCGGTAATTTATAACCTTAGGGGTGGCAACACTTTGATTCCATACCTCCACCATACCTCACAGCCCGCAATAATTTCATTCACACAATCACATACCTCACTCATAGTTTTTAGTGGCAATGGTCATTCCATACCTCACTTTTTCTTTTTAAATTCATAATTAAATCAAACAATTAAATAAAAACATAATATTTCATTAATAATAAAAACAAATTACATAATACTTAAAAATTGCATAATACTAAAACAAATCGCATCTAAATATCCGTGACCATCCATATTGCTCGCGTACCACGTTTTTGGTAATCGTGATCTCGCATTCTCGGATCAATTATGTGATCGTGAGGTTGGTTATAGAACCTCGATGCGATGATAAGCCTTTTCTTCAATATTACGGTTTGGCGACAACAATTTTTATTGACCATCCTTTGTAGACCTTTGCTCATTATCGATTCCAATATTGTATTTTCCTTAATTTTGAAAATGAAACACGCTCCTCTTGAATTCCTCCATGCCGCTCGGCAAAGATGCTGCAAACCATCACAGATTCATGATGCCGCTAGGGTGGCAATGGGATGCCGCATGATGCCTAGCAGCGAAACGCAAGCCATACCAGGGTGTTGCCGCCCGCAATGCGCTAAAATCATATTTTGTGCAGTAACTTATAACCTGTAATGTACTAATAAGTCTTGATGCATCTTTATTATAAATTCTTGCAACATAAATATAGTTAAGTGCATCAACTATGACGCACTAAAATCAATGTTATAACATTAAAGCACTAAAATCATGATTGTGATGCATTAACTTTATAGCGTGATGCAATAACTTTATAAGCGGTGCGATAATTTATAACCTTAATGCACTAAAATTATGATTTGTGATCACGGTAACTTTATAAGCGTGATGCGATAAAAAATTTTAGCGGGAAAAAATTTTCCCAAAAAAAAATTTTTAGCGGGAAAAAATTTTTTCGGAGGGTGGGGGTGAATTGGGTGGGGTGGGGTATGGTGATGTGGCATGATGATGTGGCAAGGTGACACATGTCACCTCCACATGCCTTCTCATTCTTTTCGTTCTAAGAAACTTTCATAATGACCCAAACCTATATATGTGTATATATATATATATATATATATATATATATATATATATATATATATATATATATATATATATATATATATATATATATATATATATATATATATATATATATATATATATATATATATATATATATATATATATATATATATATATATATATATATATATATATATATATATATATATATATATATATATATGTATATGTATATATATATATATATAAGGAAGGTTATTTTCATAATAACAAATAAAATCGAGCTGCGAACCGGCATTAACAATCGAAATTTTTTGAATATTAATTTTTATTATTTAATTCAAAAGGGTATAATAGTAAAATTACTTTCTCTTTTCTTTTGAAATTTTTTAATAAAAACGTTCTTTTAACTCCTAAATTTCAGTTTTTTTTTTTTTTTTTTTTTTTTTCAATAAAAATGCAGTATGTGCACATGTGTTTTTGTAAAGAATAAGGTTAACTATTAACTACAGTATGACATATTTAAAAATGCAGTATGTGCACATTTGTTTTTGTAAAAAATGCAGTATGTGCACATGTATCTTTAAGAAATATTACATAAATATATATGCAAGAAATAAAACTTTTACAATAGATTTAAAATTGTATTACGTTATTGATATGATATTCAACTTTAGTACAAACAATATTATGTTTACACTTATTCAATTTTATTACAAATATATAAAGCATGCACATGTGCATAATCTAATTTCTTTAACAGTTGGTTCATCTTTTTGGTATGCACATGTATTCCTCGACTAGTTCAAACACATATAAAATCTGCACGTGTGTTTTAATCCTTGTGCACATGTATTTTTATCGTCTCGCTCATCTTAACTTATATAAGTCTATGCCAGCATCCACAATGTCGAGTAACCTGCCACAATCAATTACAAGTTTTGGTTAGTTGAACAAGTAGTCTTAGTATATGCATAATCTAACAAAACACATATGTCCACTTACACATACGATATACTTGGTAAATAAACTAGCATAACATATATGCACACTTACTTATAGGTTATTCTTTGTTAAAATAACAATTATCATATACATGTATGCACAAATAATAACAACGTGTTCTTTAATAACTATAAAAACACGTGTACACGAAGATCGGATCTAAAACATATATGCATTTTCAATAAATATAAACTCTGAAACTTAAAAAACATATGCACAAAACATATCAAATTCACCATAAACCGTAAAACACATATACTCTCCATAGCACATATGCATACTCATTTAATTCATTTTGACAACAAACAAAGAGCCATTTTAATGACAAACCAAACGGCCCTTTTTTGGCCAGAAACAATAGGGCTAAACAACCTTTTTGACGAAAAGCAAACAACGAACACCCATTTGTGACAAACCAAACCTCCACTTTTTGATGGAAAAAGCAGTGACAAACACCCATTTTGTGACATAAAACACATATGCATATGTACATTCTTAGCCAAAACACATATGCACAATAGGTATCAAATTCACACAAACTTCAAAAACATACACACGAAATTAAGCGTTGTCAATGTCTTAACGAAAACATACAAAGCGTTATTCAAGTTAATAAAGCGATTCAACAAGTAAACCTTATTACATAAATAAACACTTATAGTGAACATAAACTTGATTCAATGAACAATTACTACATGACCATGTTGATTGGAAAAAATCGAATAACACGCATCTCAATATACATTATGGATTCCATATGTTAAAACCAATAAAATGAGATGAACAATTTTAGACTGAGTGTATATCGGTCCAAACAACAAAACACTAACTAGATTTAAACATGTTCAAAAGCTTAAAGGTAACAAAATAAATATCTTTCTACAAAAAGCCAGGTTTATTTTCTTTTTCTTAGTCAACAATAGAGAACCACATTACTCTTTAATAAAATCAATCACCCATTACTAATCTTATAAATGTCAACCAACACAATTGTATTCAACAGAATAATATATTAATATAAATAAAGTCATCAAATACCTTATCACAATGACTTTTCCATCTCTTTTCCTGATCTAACAATCAAGCGAAATCGAAATCAAATTGCGTTTCGAATGAACAACAATAGATCCGATGCACGGTTGTGTACGCGTGAAAACTAATACCGATCCGGACATACATGTGGACATAAAACATTTACTCGTAACATACTTTAAGAGCAAAAACTCAAATAAAGAACACCTACCCATTATAAAATTTATTTAATTAATCCAAACAAAAGCATCATAATCCATTAAATAATCTTTTTTCGAATACGAGATAACAAAATTAAAAAACCCAGGTTAATGACCGTCGCACATTAATGGGTTGCATATTGATATCTATTGATAGAATGCCACATAATCAGATAGATGCTTTGTATTCTTCTTTACTCTGTATCAAAATAAGACACATATATCTCATCATCATCTAACAAACATATATTTTTTAATTTGATGTACCCCAACAAGTTTGCCATTTGAAGAATGATTCTTGTAAAAAAAACAAGTTTACCTTTAGATTCAATTGAACGAAGTTCTAAACGGCTTGGTGTTTGTGAAAGCATCCTATCAATGGTGGTCGGTGAAAGAGTTTGTGAAGTAATTAAGAGTCTAGGGTTTTTTGAGAAAGACAAACTGTGAAAATGGTTTTGAGATAGGCGGTTATATGGTGCGGGATGCTATTTTATGGAAATTAAATTCCCACTTTGCCATAATTTAATTTTTTCTCCAAATAAAGCTATATATATTTTCAAAATGCCATTTGCATTGATATGATGTACTTTTATGTATTACAAAGGAGTACAAAGGTGGTTCTCATGAGTTCTCTTATTTTTTTGGTTCGACAATAACCTCACACTATATATATACATATATATATATATATATATATATATATATATATATATATATATATATATATATATATATATATATACATATATATATATATATATATATATATATATATATATATATATATATATATATATAGAGTTAGGATCAAATAAGAATATTACTTAAAATAAGAAGGAATAAGAAGAACTATAACCACAAATCTAAGATGCACCGACCTAAATTAGATGCATCCCTATAATCTTAGATGCATTATAACGCACCATAGTGTGTTTTCTAGTTTTTAATCAGATGAATATGCGTATATTAGATGCATTTCATGATTTCTCTTGTTTTTTGTTCCTTTGCACATGCCGAAATCATGAAAATTAATTTGCACTATCTATACATCAAATTAACTTTCGAAACTCAAGATGTTGCATCTATATGAATAGAAATGCATCTAATGCAAGTCGTTGCATCTCAAATGCGTGGTTTTGGTCACTTCACCACTTCTTATTTTAATTTACTTCTCATTGGATCCTCTCTCTCTCTCTCTCTATATATATATATATATATATATATATATATATATATAAAGTTATGGTGCAAGTAATATAAGAACTACTCCTCGGTATTGGAGCTTATTAGACTAGAATCGAGGAGGTTGGCTAGTACTAGCAACTACATGAGAAGATTGAAACAATTTGTGAAAGACTTAAAGTATACGGGATCTATAGAAAAGCTATGTTGATAATAGTGAAAATTGATCGAGTTTGAAGTTGGAGACTATGTCATGTTAAAAGTCTCTCCATGGAAGGGCGTGTTATAGTTTAAGAATAAAGGGAAGCTAGGACCAAGATTTATAGGTCCTTATAAGATTCTAAAACATGTAGGAGAAGTGGCTTACTTTTTGGAGTTACCTGAAGAAATGAGAGGCATTCACAATACCTTTCATGTATCGTACTTAAGCAAGTGCTTAGCGGACGAGACTAGTTTGATTACCTTATATGATGTCGAGGTTGATCAAGAGTTAACTTCACAAGAGTAACCAGAGGCCATATTAGGAAGAAAGTCAAGACAACTTCGGGATAAAGAAATACCGCTAGTAAAAGTCCAATGGAAGCACAAGAAGAGAACAAGTATAAAATAGGAACCCGAGAAGAAGATGAGAAATAAATATCCTCGTTTATTCCAACAATAGATTCCGAGGACAAAATCCTATTTAAGGGTGGGAGAATTGTTACACCCACTTCCCGTTAAGGTAATATTATATTATATGAATTATAATATTATATTGTTTAGAACTTATTTTTAATAGATAGTAAAGTTATAAAATAAAAATAATTAAGTGGCAAGTTTTATTAAGATATGTGGTAAAGATAGGAAGAATGAGACTTGAGGGACTAGCTTTGCCAAGAGTGGAAAGTTAGTTAATTAAATATCAAAGTGACTAGTAGATTAAGGAAAAATCCAGAAAATTAGAGTGTGTGTGTGTGTGTGTGCGTGCGCGTGCTGAGAACGCTTCAAGGAGAAGAAAAAGGAGGGAAGAATAAATTTGGAGTACTTGTGATTTCTTCCAAGTAATTGTGCCAAGAATCAAGCCCTAGACACTCTAGTTCCTCGAATACATCTCAAGTAAGTGAATTGATGATTTTATAATTAGGGTTCATGGTATTGAATTGGGAAAATTGATTAGAGATTGATAATTTATTGTATTAATGTTAAATTAGGTGCTAACTAAGGTTAATCCCCTTATGGGAAACAATTGAAGATAAAGTCTTGAATTCCCAAGTAGTGAGCTAATGAATTAGTGAGGTAAGTATATTAACTAAACTTGTTAATGTTTCATAATTTTGAATTCATATTGAATTATGATGTGTAATGATGTAATGATCAAGGAATTATTAATGTTAAAGTAGCTTGGATCCAATGCTAGAAAGTGTGTAATGTTAGCATAATTATTTATGCTTGATAAAGGTATGTTTAATGTTATGAATGTGTTCCTTGATATGTTGTAGCTATCATTTTGTAGTTATAACTTGTTAATGTTAAGTTTATGTCATATACTTACTAAGCATTTTGCTTACGGGTAAGTTTAATGAATGTTTTGTATGTACAAGTGTTGAAGGTAGAGGTAACGAGAAGGTTTAGTTGATAGCTTGTTGGAAGCTTAGTGTTTTATGATCGGTAAGTAGACGACTCATCTCGTGACCAAGCCGTTAAAGTTGGAAACCCCAAAGAGTCAAGTGTTTTGGTAAGTCTCGTCTTTTGGGTCGTTTTATATAAATGGGTCATTTTGTGTTAAGATATAAGTTTATGTCATTGTTTACTTAAGAATCAACAGATATGGCGTATCCAAAATATGGATATGGGTATCAATCGATACGGAGTATTGGCGTCTGTTAACAGAATATTTTTATCTCACTCATGTTTTGAGCTTTCATTTTGAGATTTGGTATACCATTCTTATAAATACTTTTGAGTTTGTTTATGTCATTTATATTAACGTGTGTCCTCAAATCTAAGTAGTTTGCTTGTAAATGTAAAAATGTGGGTATTTTCGAAAAACATTTTAGAGTCGTTTTTGGGGTGTAACAGTAAAAAGGTAGAGTAATGAATATTTAATAAAATTTAGATTTTATATACTTGATATTACATACATAACAAGTGGGTTGGCGCCCGCCGCGTTGCGGCATGACTTTTCCATGAAACTGCGCGAAAGTAAATGTTTTTTTTATTTTGCTGTTTTAAGTCGCGTCATGTTTGTGGTTTTTATTTCGTCATAAAATGTCCGCAATAGCTTAGATACTTGATATCGATTTCTATGCTTTGAATTTTATTGGTAATAATATAATTTGTAAGTGTTTGAACATATAGTGTCAATAGAGAGCACATGAAAACAGAAATATGTATTGTATGAATACTTTTTATAACTGAACCTTATATGTTTATGTTGGGCCCTTTTATTTGGCATTGTTGCGTTTCCTTTTTTTCGGAAAAAACAAAGGAAAAAAATGATATAGGTACGGTCGTTTATCACTTCTGTTGGACTGGGCTTTGTGTAACACCCTCAAAATTCGCTCAGCGGAAGACTTAACCAATAATGGGGTGCTACGAATTGGTACATAATCCAAGCATAAGAAAATGGAATAACCATATCCGTTTTATAAAACATTGCGTAATCCAAAACTTTAAAGTTTACATTTATTCAAAAAGTATGGAAATAAAGCCCAAAAGTAATTATAAAGATAGGTCCCAAATAAAACAGCAGAGTCATATTGATCCATAAACTATGCCGCTTGCCAAGCACCTCCAAAAGATAGCCATAAAGTATCCAACATCAATTACCTAGAAAACATGCTAAAAAGTCAGCAAAAAGCTGGTGAGTTCATAGGTTTAATCTAAAAAAACAGTTTGGACCACATCAAAATGTAAACACTACAACGAATATAGTGTCACGCAAGCTTAACTATCACGTAGGATAAGTCATGAAACCGACGCTTGACGCACCGCGTGCATAAGCACAATCAAATCACTAGGCCTCTAACTCAGTGTTTATCCCTAAACACTCATCATACAATCCGACATGTTATACGTCACGGCAAGTTGAAACATCCAAAGTCAAGATGTAAATCATGGCAAGTTGGGTACCCAAAGTACAGACGGGGTAGTCACCCCCGATAGATCTATCTATAACGTTCGCTCTTCCCGCATGAACTAATGGTTCATGAATGGGAAATAATGGGATACTAACCTTAGCCTAACCATGTAATAACTTCCATAAAACCAAAAAAATATTTCCAGGTCCAATCAAAACATTTTTCAAGTTTCTTACCCCAAGATTTCATAAAAAAAGTAATGCGAGTAAAAAGGGGAACTATAAAACTCCCTCAATCATAGCAAAGCAGTAACATAACAGCATCACAGGATATCACAACGCGATAGTATCACATCACGATGCTACAACACAATGTACTCGAAACTACTTAATACATAAAGATCTGTCTCAAAATATAGCTCACGAAAACTAATCAAATGTGCAAGAGTTTCCAAAAGTCAAAACGTTTCCATTTTCCAAAATAATTTCGTATCATCATTATAAAAAGTTTTCTATCATCAATCGTGTAGAAGCAACACGGAATCAAGAATACACACACCAAAGAAATGAATAACGGAATAGTCGCGAAGAGTATTGACGAGAAATTAAGTCGGGAAGAAACATCGAAAACAAGTCGATAAGTGACGGAAAAGACACACTTGAAATAAAGCAAGTCGATTGATAAATGTCAGTATTTTTCCCATATCCCAAGTATTTTATAATTAATATAATAACTTATAATTAAAACAAGTTTTGGACTTATAATGAAAGGGTTTTCGACAATAGTTTAAATATAGAAATCTCTCGAAATTTCACCATGACTCGTTCGTCCAGTGGATGTGCCCAAGTCAACAGACTTTATTGCAAATCAATTTCTCAATTCAATTTGATAGAAAGAAAATATAGAATTAAAGGTGATTAGCCGTTAGACATTGTTTCCATATTGTATGTTTGTTACGAATCGAAATACATTAAATTTACTACAAGTCTAATGTACTATATTCGTATCAAGTCCAATATGTCTAGAATGTCCAAAGTCCAATATAAGTCCAGTAAGTCCAAGTCAAAGTATATAATCCCAATCCAAAAGTATAATCTCAATCGATGTTGCAATGCTAAAAGAAATCCGACTACCAATCGATTTCAAGTCAAATCAAACACGGGAAAAAATCAACGAGTCAGACGGATTAAGATAAAAGCTTAATAAATTAATCGGATGGATTATTGGATCCTTATTGGATTCGGCAACCCAATAAGTCCAATAATCCCTTCGTCTCATTTATTGTGACACACGGTAATTTTTCACTTATTATTAAATAATAAATGATAATTTATTATTGCTAAGCATAGTCATTAAGCATGCATAAGCTTGACTGATCATTTGAGTGGATAATTCGCCTGTTGCATTTCTTTTGCATTCAGTGCATAATTTTATATATTGTGAAATAATTGTCTTATGATTTAAAATTCTAAGACGAGAGGGTATCTCGTCTTCCACTGTGACCGACACCGCACGCGTACCGACACTGTGATAAGGGCAAATAAACATATGATAAATCCCCGAAATAGAAGATATTACCAATAAAATACCATTACAGGAACGTATTCATAAGGCATTTCGGTGTAAAAAGTGACAAATCATAATACTTCATTCACGGTATAATGTCACGGAACATAAAACACTTAACACTAAGTTTAATTTACCTAGAATGCTTAAACTATATCCATCAAAATAAAATAAAAAATACAACAACTTAAAATGATATTAATAAAAACCCTTTTATCTTATCCCTCTTTTGTCCTCACATATACCCACGCCTACCTTTCCTCAAACTCAAATATACACAAAACTGATTTTTGTTTTATTATCTTCTTCTCTTCCTAAGTTGACCTACTCTCCCTCTCTTCTACATCTACTTGACGCCTAGGTCAAAAGCAGAGAAAAGCCCATTTGGGAAAAACATAGACATCCTTTTATCTCCCTCATCTCAAACCCTTCCTCCACCATGAAACAAATTGTCTCCTCTCTTTTCTCTATCTCGGCTGCCACCCATGAAGCCAATCGAAACGCAACAAGGAGGAAACATAAACCACTTTTATCATTCCCCTTTTTCCCACTCCAATGAAGCTATGATGCTAAGGACTATAGGGGTCATCCCCTCCTTCCCAAGGTCAGCAAGCGTGGTCAATAGAGGGCCAAGAAAGAGATGATTCTTTGTTAAGAATGCCACTTGATAACGCTACACGCGTCGTTCGTGGTCAAGGAAACTTCCTTTTCTTCGAGCAAGTTTTATAACACCCCAAGCGATGAACCTAATTGTTGTAGTGTAGTAATTAGGGTAATCCATGGGTATTGATATCGTTCTCTGGGGAATAGGAATGCTAGTGAGAAGTTACTACGCTAAGGTTGAGGTTGAGGAAGATTATTTTTTATTTTTTATGTTTTTAGGAAATTGAAAGGTGCGAATCTCGGTATTGGATTTGGGGGTTGGTATTTCTACCAATTACTCTACTATTATCTAATTATATAAACTAAGGTGGTGGTAGTCTATGTCTAATTAATGTGCTCGTATGATAGTTTAAAGATGTGTTTACTTAGGTTTTACTACTCCTTAATTATCTCCTATTGAGGTTGAATTGTCACGTCCTTATTCTTAGTTGCGTTGTGTGTCTAAGGTTGTAGGGTGTGCGTTTCTCCCTAACTCTTTGAACTTACCAAAGGGTCTCGTCTACAAACCCACTGGGGATAATAAACTCTTACTCTAAGGCACTCTTTGGATGGTTTAGCCTACAACTACTCGAGTAATTATATTCTAAGGTTCACAAAGATGAATCAAGCATTAAGTACAAGCGAATGACCTATCGCATTACTAGATCATTAATCAACTAAGATAAAAACAACCAATCAATATTTAATAATTAAGTTTCATATTCCCTAAGCAAACACATAAATAAATTAGCCTTGACATGGAGAACATGCAAGCATACACACAAATAATCAAAGACATAATTGAATTGATGAAGTAAATACTTATCTTGATTTAAGATAGGGTTTGGAACCCTAAAATCTTGTACAAGACACCTTTGGTTCGGTTCTAGGTTTTACTCCAAAGACTACTCTAAAACCGAAAAATTCGGATTCTATATATATATTACATATCGTGATTGGGTACCTTATGTTTTGTGGCCGTCGTGTCGCCGTCATTAGGGTTTCGTCTTGGCCGTTAACCTTGCGACGGCGTGCACCTTCTGCTGATGCCCTGTCCTCTTGACCGGCGCCCATGGAATTGCATCTGAAGCCGTGCGAGTTGCGACGACTCTCTCTTTTAAAGCCGCCTTCCTTCAAAACTAGCAATTTCTCTTCCGAACTCACAAATTCCTCCGACAGGCGTCGCGAGTTAAGCGATGGCTCGTACGCCTCCCTTTCAGCTGCCTTTGAGTGCCTCGATTCGACTTTGGCCATTTTCTTCAGATATTCGCGCCTTTTCAAGTCAAATAAGTGCCATTCCAAACATTTTGCCTTCAAGAGACCTAAAAAGTGAAAAGGAAATATATTAAGCAATAACGGATAAAAAGTGATCAAATAAGGAATTAAACGACCCCTAAATGGTACCTTTTAAAACCTTATCAAATATCCCTACACTTGTTATTTGCTTGTCCTCAAGCAAATGCTTCTTAGCCAATTAATTTATAAGTTAGGGGTCATAAAGCATTGATTCAAAACGGTCCACAACACATATAAGCCCAGCAAAAGTCATAACAAACACGAATTACATACTAACTTTCACATGGGGTGTTTGGATACTCACATCTCTCGGGTGGTATATATGAAATATAACAAATAGAAATGGAAGATAAACACTCATTAACCGGTCCTAGTAGATAGATTACCATAGGCTTGAGAATAGATCAAACCTCCATCGCTTTGGCGTAAGCACCTAGGAAAGACTATCAAAGAGGTCTTTTAAAGGGTTGTAACGTTAGGCTTACTTAGGGAAATAAAGGGTTTGGTGGGATAGGCAATGAGTGGTGGAAAGTCAAAATCTCTATGTTAAATGCATCGAAGAATGGCGTTGCTAAGCCAAGACTGACTCTCTAAAACTCTAGGTAACGAAATAAACAAACATAAATTTAAAGATAGATGTAGGATGTAGTTTTTTTTTTTTTTTTTTTTTTTTTTGCACTCTATTTTTTTTTCTCTTTTCTATTTTTTGATTTTTTTCATACACTTTTACTCTACCATCCTCTACGGTAACATCAAAATGATAGGGATTTATAGGCACATCCCTACACTTGAGTTTTATTACTCTAACACTAATTTGACGAATTGAAAAGATCAAACACTTGGGGTACATTATTATGCAAATAAGGAATCATTCCCTTTTAGTCATTTAAAACTTTAACTTTTCCCATGAATCCCAATCGTCCCAAAAGCTGACATAAGGGATATGACTCGACTTAGCAACTCATGCAAGCAACCGGATAATTGAACTAAGGGTTTGGGGTGATAATAATAATGCACTAAAGTGAGTGCTAAACCGCTGTTATCTCACACAAGCTAGCCACTTGTGAATGGCTAACCGTAAGAAACTTAAAACAGTTAAAACACAAATACAATGAAGATCGAGAATATAATGAATTTCGAGTCGTTAAGTCCCACTTGAGACTCAATGGTGCGCGAACACTGATCGATGATAGAATGATCACTAAGGATAGTGATCGGAAGGATTTGATGAATTATTACACCACCGATTGATTGGAATGGATTTGGAAATGTAATTGGAAAACACAACAATCGATAAAAGAAACGTAAACGACGCTTAAAACCACGATACGTACAAAATAAAAAGTGAATCTAAGAAATAAAAGACCTAAAAATATGAAATGACATTTTGGAATCCTAAAAATAAAAGAAATTTTTTTTTTAAAAAAGAAAATTATTTTTACAACTATTTAATTAATTATTATTAATTAAAACTATTTTAACTATTTAATAAATACTCTAAAATAAAAGAAAATATGAAATAAGGCTAGAAAATAAAATTATGATTCAGAAAAATCTAAAATATTATATAACTTATTTTAAAATTGAAAATGTATTTTTTACACTTTTTATCTAATTATTACTAATTAATTACTATTTAAAATACACTTAAATACTACAAAATATAAAATAAACTTGGAAAATGAAATTTTAACTTGGAAAATCTAAAATATGATAAAACTAATTTTAAAACCTGAAAAGATATTTTTAGACTTTTATATATTTATTACTAATTTAAAACTATTTAAAACTAATTAAAATGCTAGAAAATACTATTTAAACTAAGAAAATTATGGAAAATATTTTTTGACTTTTTATATTTATCTTAACATAAGAAAATGAAAACTTATTTTTGAAGTTTTTCTGAATTAATTGTATTAAATGCTATTTAAAAAGGATTAAAACCGATTTGAGTTAAGAAAATAGTAAACCCGACCTAGAAAATCTGAAAATACAAGATAAGTCTAAAATAATATTGTGAACTGGGAAAAATATAAAACAGTGCTTGTGTGTAAGAAAATGAGGTCTTTGTGCAAAGTGCTAGATAATAAGCACTTAGAATAAGCCAAGAACCATAAAAAGCCACCAACTTGATACGGAAGCTATACTGTGCTAAAATTACTCTAAATGAACTAAAACAACAACACTTAACCTCTCGAATAGCCAATCGCTAAGAATTGGATGATTTGAGACCAAGTGATAAAACAGCTATGGGTACTTTAAGCTTAAGCACAAGCTACACTATAAGCTAAAAATGAAAACCAAGAGTGGGAACTTAAACTAGACTGGCCGACTATCTCGAACCAAGGCTCGCACCTAGATGAGCTAAACTAAGCTTGTGGCAGTTCCTGAACACCTGTCGTGAGACTCGGTGTAATCGAGAGTCGCTTGCCTGAGGCAAATAAGTCCCAATTGACAAGCCCATTCGAGGCTTAAACAAAATTGACAAATTTGACAAAATGATAATAATAAAATAGACCAAGAGAAATTCTTAAATCCAAAGTTTCACATGATTAGGCTCGTAAATGAATCCGGGAAAATCTCCTAGTTGAGCCCAAATGACTTTTCTCTTTCGACTATTTAAAGCAGATTTGAAATGTTGACTAAACCGAACTTTGATTCCAATTTAAGGACTAATATTGATATAATATGATGAAATAAACTTAATGAAAACTATATCTATGAATTTTGAACACAAAATAAGCTTTTGATTTTGTAAAACTCCAACAAAGGAAGCTAATGGGATGATTCAAGAGGAATTTGACTTTAGAGCTAATGCGGTGCATATTATGACCGATATGAATACAAATGAGCTAAACAAACCTAAACTAACAAGTATCTACCATCGAACTAACCTCAAATACTGATTATGCAAATTAATCCAAACAAAGACTTTATTAATCGATTTGTAAATTAAAAGAACTAACCGATCTAGCTAATGCGTACACTAAAACCGAATTAAACTAACCTAAATACAACTGCTTAAACATGTCTAACCTATTGGTAACCACGAGATACACATACAAGCTCACTATGCAAAATAGATTGAAATAGGAAAGTGAAATACAAACTCACATAGGTCCAAATTTTATTTGCAAAGCAAGACCGAACCCAAGACCACTACCTAAGCCATTTCCAACCCAAATAAGCACTCGCACCAACCCATATCCAATTCCATCACCAATTTGAGCTCGGTTTGACTTTTGTTGACCATGTGACAAAGTTGCTTGAATCTTAATTTAAAGCTTACCAAAAGCTATTAGAAGCTTTAATGAACTAGTTTGAGCTTAAAAATAAGCTTCTGAAAGCTTGTACATAAGAAATTTAAACTGAAATGTGCAACAGTAAACTTGAAATTTGAAACTTATATAAGAACTTGGAATTACTATTTAAAACACATTACACTGATAATGTTACTTGAATTTAGTACAATGAAGCAAAAGATTACATCCTAGTGTTTAATTAAAACATAAACTTAAAAAAACGACATACTTAAAAATTTAAAACTAAACTACTTGCTCTCTTCTCTTTCTTCTTCCTCTTTTATACACCAACTCTCTCTCACACTCCGATTGTTTCCCACCATTTTCCATGACCATTGGATCGCTTGAAGTCATCTTGGCCCTTGATTGCGTTTTACGGGAAAATGTATTAAGCCAATTGGAGAGGTTGAGTGAGATGAGGGGTGCATTTAATGTATCTTGGAGGTTTGTTGAGGTGGAGGGAACAAGGTGAGTGGAAGGTGAGGAGGGGGGATGGGAGGTCTGGTGTTGCAGAGACAGTTGGTGGGAAGATGAAGACTTTGGCGGGGTTGGTTTATTTGACCAGATTTGACCAAGGGGCTAATATATGAAGGGGTCCAAAATGATATTGACAGGGGTCCAATTGGGATGGCAGGGTCAAAAGGGTTTTGATAGGGCCAGGGTTAAAAGGGTTTTAAAACACAAGGACCTATGTTGCAAAATTCAAAATACAAGGACCTAGGTCGCCATTTTCACAAAGTTGTTCCAAGGGACAAAAGTGACAAGTTTCTATAGTATAAGGACCAAACTTGACATTTTCAAATTTCCAAGGACCATTTTGCCAATTTTTAAACTGGAGGACCAAACTTGTAATTTCTCAAAACTTTGATATTTTTCACCAAAGGACTAATTTTGACAAGTTATGATTTTAAAAGGACCTTTGGTGATTTTTCTTTGAAATTAAGTGCTTAGGGACTATTTCGACAATTTTGAAACTTGGGGACCTGAATCGCCAATTATGCAAACTTAGCTCATTTTTCATCCGATTTTAAACATTTTGCATCCGAAACATATAAAATGCAATTTTGAGATATTTTCAGATTTTGATGCATTTCGAGCATTTTAAACGTTTTTGCTCAGATTGACCAAAAATGATGAGTATTTACACACTCATCAAGAGGCTAAAGCGATTGGGTGTATATTGGGGGGGGTGTAAACAATGCTCTTCATTGATATTCGGAAAACCGAAACATCACGAGAACCGCGAAAAGGATAGGCTCGAGGGTTAACTAGGGGTATCGTGTACTAAAGATGAGTACAACGCAGGGTGCTGGGGAATTACTCAACCGATGTGGAAGAAGTAATTATATTACGGTATCAAACAAGGGTTATCCTAATGCCTCTTATCATTTAGTTATTCCTAACTACACAAGTGTAGTCTTACTAGCGATCTCGAATGCATCACAAAACAAGTTCTAGAATCTATTATACTACCGGTTCACACTCTAAGCATTAAAGATGAATGCTTTAACTCCTACTAATCTAAGGGTGATCCTCACATTTTGGGTGGAATTTATGTGGTAAAGGGTTTTGTGCTAGTCATGCAACTTCCTATCCGTGAGACGCTTTTGTTAAAACTAATGGCCCACTCCTATATGTCATGAAAAATTTTAAATTTGGTGCCAAAATTACCCTAACCGACATTTTATCATGGTTTATTACACAAATACAATTGGACAAAGCAAATAACCAAGGATAAGAATAGTTTCAAAGTTTCCGCTTTATTTTCCTCCTACACTTAAACCGAACATTGTCCCAATGTTCCCGAAAGTATCAAAGTTATGATAAAAGAAGGTAATCAAAATGAAAGAAACTAATACTCCCCGATTAGCTTGGTAGGATTCGTAAAGTGGTGGTTAAATCCTTTCCAAGAAGAATTATTATGAAAAGCTCCTTCCAATCTTATGTAACTTCTTCTGACAAACTAAACCTGCGCACTTGAAGAAAACAATGAAACCTTCGCGTAAAATCGCGGTATTAATATATATAAGACTCGATTTAAACTAGGATATAATGCTTGTGGAATGGATGTTTACGAATTTCTAAGAAAATTAAGACCGAAAATTCCAAAATTTATAAGAAGCTCAGAAAACGAGAAAAAGTGATCTGATGTTTTTAAAACTAACTTCATTAATGACCTCCTACACCTAGGGTCAAAACATTGGGAGGGGTCTTCCTCAATTTCAAAACTAACTTCATTAATGACCTCCCCGCTATCAAGTGCTTCACCATAATCAAATTCCTCATCAGAATCTGAGTAATAGAAAGGACTTTGTTGTTGCCAATTTATCTCATTATGCCCTAGGTGATTACCAAATGGTGAATGGGTGAAGGGTTTTGTGGGATTAGTTCTCAATTTCGGGATTGGGAACGGGTAGAGTGAAGAATCTTCATGGAAGATACGGATCATGGTGAGTGATGGTTTTACGAACAAAGGTCACGAAGAAGGGGGATAGACTATGAGAAAGCTACAAATGAGAAAAAGTTTACTTGATAGGAATCATAAAGAAACCTAAACGAGGTGGACTACTAACTAGCTATTCTATTCCCGGCAAGCAGCGCCTAAAACTTGATAACGCTACACGCGGCGTTGCTCGGGGTCAAGGAAACTTCCTTTCT
Source organism: Chrysanthemum lavandulifolium (assembly GCA_022545495.1). Taxonomy (NCBI): domain Eukaryota; kingdom Viridiplantae; phylum Streptophyta; class Magnoliopsida; order Asterales; family Asteraceae; genus Chrysanthemum; species Chrysanthemum lavandulifolium. The sequence goes on from CM040240.1 coordinate 208,293,832, forward strand.
TCGAGCAAGTTTTATAACACCCTAGGCGATGAACCTAATCGCTGTAGTGTAGTAATTAAGGTAAGCCACGGGTATTGATATCGCTCTCTGGGGAATAGGAATGCTAGTGAGAAGTTACTACGCTAAGGTTGAGGTCGAGGAAGATTATTTTTATTTTTTATGTTTTTAGGAAATTGAAAGGTATGAATCTCGGTATTGGATTTGGGGGTTGGTATTTCTACCGATTACTCTACTATTATCTAATTATCTAAACTAAGGTGGTGGTAGTCTATGTCTAATTAATGTGTACCGTATGATAGTTTAAAGATGTGTTTACTTAGGTTTTACTACTCCTTAATTATCTCCTATTGAGGGTTGAATTGTCACGCCCTTATTCTTAGTTGCGTTGTGTGTCTAAGGTTGTAGGGTATGCGTTTCTCCCAACTCTTTGAACTTACCAAAGGGTCTCGTCTACAAAACCCACTAGGGATAATAAACTCTTACTCTAAGGCACTCTTTGGACGGTTTAGCCTACAACTACTCGTGTAATTATATTCTAAGGTTCACAAAGATGAATCAAGCATTAAGTACACAACGAATGACCTATCGCATTACTAGATCATTAATCAACTAAGATAAGAAACAACCAATCAATATTTAATAATTAAGTTTCATATTCCTAAGCAAACACACAAATAAATTAGCGGACATGGAGAACATGCAAGCATACACACAAATAATCAAAGACATAATTGAATTGATGAAGTAAATACTTATCTTGATGTAAGATATGGTTTGGAACCCTAAAATACTATACAAGACACCTTTGGTTCGGTTCTAGGTTTTACTCCAAAAGACTACTCTAAAACCGAAAAATTCGGATTCTATATATAATATTACATATGCGACGGCCACCTTATGTTTTGTGACGCCGTGTCGCCGTCATTAGGGTTTCGTCCTGGCCACGTTAACCTTGCGACGGCCACCTTATGCTTGTGACGCCGCCTCTTCGCCTCTCGACGCCGTCTGGTCGTGATCTAGGCCGCCCGAGTTGCGACGGCCTACTCTTTTAAAGCCCGACGCCGCCTTCAAAACTAGCAATTCTCTTACCGTAGTCACAAATTCCTCCGACGGCGCCGTAGCTACAGCGACGCCGCCGCCTTCTGCTTTCAAAGACTTTGAGTGCCTCGATTCGACTTTGGCCATTTTCTTCAGATATTCGCGCCTTTTCGTCCAAATAAGTGTCATTCCAGCATTTTGCCTTCAAGAGACCTAAAAGTGAAAAGGAACGATATTAAGCAATAACGGATACAAAAGTGATCAAATAAGGGCTAAAACGACCCCTCAAAATGGTACCTTTTAAAACCTTATCACCACTTCTTCATCTTCCATAACCAAAAGTATGTCAAAAATTTCCTATCCCCTTCCCTTTTATGATTGACCGGCTTAAAAGGCTCCACGCATCACAAAGACTATACTCAAAATTTGTCTCAAGATCTAAGTGTCAGAGAAGTACAAATTTAGTGGTGTGGGTTAGCTTGGAACCGGTTCGAATCGTGAGGAAGGATTGGGCCGATCGATTCTAAGCTTGTTTTGTTAACAATATCTCGAATCATTGTAAAGATACTTGTTCTCGGTTTTTATTTTTGTTGAATGTATAAAAATTGATTCACCTAAAATTATGAGTTAATGTTGTTTTGTTTGGCCTTGTTTTCTGTCGAGTATACGAACCCAAGACCAGTGAAAGATAGTTTTATAAATCTTGTAGGGAGTAAGTATCATATGAGGTTCATGGTATTGAATTTGGTAATGAGATGTTAAGTTGTTGTTTAATTCGACTAGGAACCCATTTTGGTGCTCGTGGTCCTTTCCAGTCGACATCCGTGTTATTCAAATTGTGTCGATAAAAGTCATATGGCGAAGAAACCCACACTATGTCATAATCTCGCCTTAGCTTGATAAACCGAATTTGTCATCATGGTACCCTATGTCATGGATTACTACTATGAGTTTTGTGTTAAATTTGATGTGTCCGCCTAGGAAAAGAACCGGGTCGAGAGTAACCATTTGCCAAAATAAATGTGATTAACCTATAATTTGTCATGATCCGTAATAGTACAATAGGTTGTCGGGATGAAACCGGGTTGAGTAGTACTCGACTATCACAAGGTTTCGCCAAACCCTTACCCTCACTTTTCAGTAAATGGGTTGGTCTTGAGTGCCATACGGGTCGATATAGACACGATGGGTAGTCGAGATCGTGTTGAAGCACATAAGTCGTGACCCCCCTCCTCGGTTAGAAGTTAACCCCGGAATGATAACCTCTTGCTTGAAACCTCTCGACACCTCGAATGCATCTTTTAGTATATCTTGTAGTCTCCAGTATATGGTTTTCGCCACACAAGTTTTGGCACAAATACTTGCTCTCGAAGATTGTTACCATGCAATCCTTGCCATCACATTTCTGGGCCACATCCCAATTCATATCTTGTGTCACCAAGGGAGTTGTTTCTTTTATGGTCCTCGGCCCAACTTGGTACCCTATCCTCATCGACACCGGGCCACAGCCCATTGTGGTTCGGGGTGTTCGTTTGGATGATTTAAACGAGTCAATAAAATAAAATTTGTAACGTATATCGGAAATAAATTATAATACCAAACTCATTTGCCACGTATTTGGAATCTTCGACCTTAGATATATATATACATATATGAGTAACAAGTGAACAAGTATAAATGTTTTAATACAAGAAACAAGTGGTTAAAGACACATTTTACTTAATAATTTTCGTAACAAAGTTTAACGTCAATGTGTAAACAAATATATGTCAAGTAAATTTCTAGTTGAGAACTATAAATATTAAGAACAAATTTTAATAATTAAATGAAGACTACTACATCATTTTGTCAATTTATAAACTTGAGAGTCTTCAAATTTAACTTAAGTATTTTCTAAACACAATAAGAAAATAAATCAATTATATTTGATTTTGACAATACTATTATGTGTCAACATAAATAAGTATATATACATTCATATACTTACTAGAAAAACCTTTCAATCATTTTTACAAACTAAATGTTGGTTTTAATACCATTATAAAAACAATGTAAATTGAACTATTTTAAGTAAGTGATACTTAAAACAATGAACTAAAACATTGCCCTCCTTATTTAGGTCGCGTGTCGGTGCAGCTTCATAATATTCACTAAATCCCACTTTTGGATTGCTTATCTGCTAAGGTGAGTTTCATAGCCCCTCTTTTACTTGATAAATTGTTTTATACATTTTGGGGTGAGAAAATATGCAAAACCTTTTTATGTACCTGAACTATTGCATGATTACTATTACGTGGTGTAGCCTAAGCCCTTATGTCCCTAGAAATGCCCCATTTTCATGAACCGTCAGTTCTCTATTGAGAAGCGCGAATGTTATAAATAGATCTATTGAGGGTGACTCCTCCGTTCGGTTGGCCATGCTTAGGCCAAGGCGAAACGTATACCATGTCGGAATAGAGTGTTGTGGGACAAAACACTCGCATTGGGCCTATATATTGTATGATTACATTTAGCATACAGAAACTGTCGTAGTATCGGTTGCATGAACTTAGTGCTAACGTAATAGACTTTCATCCATATATCATTATATTCGTTGTAATGATTATATGCCTTTGATTATGGTTCATGCCATCGCTTTATTATAAACCTATGAACTCACCGCCTTTTAATGACCTTTTAGCATATTTTCTCGGTGCTTGATGTATGATGTTGACAAGGCAAGAAAGTGGCAAAGGGTTGTAGTAATGTCTAAAGAAGTGTTTTTACACATAATGATGTTTTTAAATTGGGACCACTAAACTTATGGGAAGTGCCGATTTAATTTGAACAATGTTTGTAAGATAATATCTTTAAAACTATATTTATGAAATTAAAACGGAGTATGTATTCCGTTATTTATTACTTGTGTTGTGATCTCCGATTTCGTAGCATTCCCCATACTACGTATGCTTCCGCTAAACCAGAATTGGGGGTGTTACAGATTGGCATCAGAGCCTAAGTTATAGAGAACTAGGTACATGTAAACCCTAAACTATAACTACTTTTTACAAAAACATCATACTACGACCGTCACTTGCCGCTTGCCTTACTTGCTATCTTACTTAGAGTTCATTTAAATAGGATTGCATATTTTATTTCCTATTTACTAGTGCACTATTTCATATTTATCATGAGTATTTTTCCACATACTTACACATATGCACCGTCTTGTCACAGACCATGCCTTCACCTGTCTTCCATCATGATGTTCAAGAGAACATCCTACTTGCTGCTCATTCACCTATCACTCACCAGATTGCACACATGGCCACTGATCCGTACGTTCAGGTTGCACTATCAACTCGCCCACCACTCGACCGCTCCATCTATACCTACTCACCACCACCCATCGCTTCATCGACATGCGGTAGCAGCCCGCATGATTGTGAGAGTGCCGGGATATCGTGAGTGATATTCGTTCATACCTGCATCAGCTTCTCAGATGACCCGCACTGCCTACATGGGTCCTTCTACTACTCCAGTGTCACCATCATCATCATCATCCACCGAGTCACCACCTCACCAGAGGCTCAGGAGAGCCAGTGATTCGTACTTAGAGGAAGACCCGGAAGAGGATCCGGAGGATGAGCTAGCAAGATCTATGCCGATTGGGAGTATTCTGGGACACGTTGGCATAGATGTAGATATGGATACGCTGGGTCTGGAGATTTTCCAGAGTATTCATGAGTTAGGACAGAGTTCCAGGATGGCTCAGAGATTGGGCGAGGATATGGACATTGATGTACCGACTGGGTTAGGACAGAGAGATGCTTTTCTTCACAGCCAGGAGGAGAGTGATGTAGTTGCATGGAGGGATATTGATTGTTTGATCAGTTCTATACCACATGTCACGAGCCCAGATTACACTCCATCATCTCCATCATTCACACCATCTGCCTCAGATGTGGAGCGTCTTGCTCACACTACTGGATAGCTTGAGACTATTGGGACAACTGCACCGAGTGAGATACAGCCTATGCCAGATCCACCAGTGTCCTCAGATGGTGAGGAACTGACTCTCACTGAGAGGGTACTTATTCAGTTGGACTCGCACGAGACCTTACTAGGGGTCCATACAGATCGCTTAGAGAGAGTTGAGCCAGCCCCCGCCACTGTGCTATTGAGGAGCGATTGAGACTCTCGACCGCACTCTGTGTAATATTTGAGAGTATTGAGATGGAGAGATATGAGCGTATTCGGTTGAAGTTTGGGTTTGAGGCTCACTGTGAGGATATCCGAGAGCTACATGACAGATCACAGGCATTTGGCAGAGGACAGGCTAGGATGCACGGGAGACTTGAGGAGTTAGAGATAACTCAGTGGGTTGCTCGGGATACTGCCAGGACTGAGTGGCAGAGGATCTCGGACATGGAGTCCATGTTAGCCTCCCAAATGAGGCGCATTGCGAGTCTAGAGGCTACATAGCGAGAGTTGGTTTCTAGCATTGAGCGATTGCGTGCCGAGCGTGGACATCCTTAGACCTTATTGCATGATGTTGTACACTAAACTGGACTATAACAGTTAGTGTTCGTTATGACTCTTGTACTTCAGTTTGTATTTCAGTTGTAATTCGCTTTGCATTTCAGCTTGTATTTCATTGTTAGGAATTAGAAATTCCATAGTGAAGAGTCGGTCACCCCAAATATAATCTAGCATAAGTTAGCTCAGACATATCGTTATTTATCGTTTTATTAGTTAGTTATTTAGTTTAGAGCAACACCGTGGAGGAAGGACGGTCTTTACCCACCTGTATGCCCGATCCACAATCAAGGAGGACGTTTAGTTTGTAATTATATATACCCTCTACCTCCCAAGGTAGAGGGTTGGACCTTTCATTCATCTTAATCTAACCTTCTATGTTTTCTTTCACTTTCTCTCTAGAAAGGCTCCCACTTTCTCTCTAAAACCTCTAAATAATTCGACCATATTATTGTTTGTTATGTGTTTATGAAACCAATATGTTACAATTGGTATCAAGAGCCATGGTTAGATCATATGCACATCTTTGGATTTCTAGTGGTTTTAGGTGGTTTTGAGTTTGAAAAAGTTTAGTGGTTTGTGCATCATTTGGTTGATTTCTTGTGTTAAAGCTTGGATTTTGTTAGTACTTTTATGTTTAGAATCATCACAAGTGTTTAGGTTTTCATTTGGTAAGCTTGAATCATCTTGGTTGGGTTGTTTTGGATTGAAAAGTGATGTTTATGTGGTTTTTCTTGCTAGCGACTTGATATACGGATCTCTTTCTTCGTAGCGACTTGCTTCACAATTTTGTAGCGAGTTACGCTTTGGAGCTAGCGACTTAGACCTAGCGATTAACAAAGACAAGTAGTGGACTCTCCACTACGGGTAGCGACTTGGTGGTAGCGACTTGGTCTCAGAGCGAGTTGCTCTTTAGCGACTTGAATCTTTAGCGACTGAGTAGCGAATTGTCGCCAAAATTTTGCTAGCGACTTGAGGCTTAGCTTAATTACTACTTAGCGACTTAGCTGCTTAGCGACTTGGTGCTTAGCGACTTGGTTCAAGTGTTATAGCGACTTGGTTGATTTTACGAAGAAGAGGTTTGACCAAAGTTGACTTTTACGCCAAAACTTCAAACGGCCATAACTTTTGATCCAGAATCTGCTTTCAAATAAATACCATCAAAACGACCGAACAGTTGAATATTGTGAGGTTTCACCACGATGTCGTGAAACGAATTTTTCGAGGCCCAAATCCTCCGAAAGGAAGTTATTGAGGTTTTAAGTTTTAGACCCAAAATTCTCCGTAAAACGCATCAACCAATCCAAATCTCAACCAATCAACATTTCGACTTTTCCTACGAACAATCTAAAGCCCTATCACACAATCGTCTTTCATTGTATCGATCCATCAGTCATCTTAACACATTCCATTGGTCATTGCTTAACGGTTTGGTCTTGATTTTAGTAAAATCGCGAAAGATTTTATTTCTGTTTGAATCATAGACTTGTAAAATCCCTGCATTCTACCACATCATGTCCTACTCTATCGACCCAAGTGATTTCGTAAGTACTCAAACCGTATGATGTCAGACAACCATGAGAATATTAGCTATTCGATCGAATACGATGATGGAATCAATCAATGATGACTTGAGTTCTTCATGCTCGAGTCCAATGAAAAGAATTGCACCGCTTGACTACGTAATGCCATGCAAAAGGAAAGTAGCATTGAATCTTATCAACAACTTCACTCACACCTTATGTTACTCACACCGATTGAATGGAACGAACATGCATTGCCCTTTTCCGTCAAGACTTATCCACATTAACGGAACAAGATTATTGAACTTAGAACAATTGGAACAACAACTTGATAAAGAGAAGGTTCAAGAGGTTAGTTCCAAAGGTCGCACTTCAAGTGATCCACAACCAATTTCATTCATTCATCGCTGGGAATTTACATCGATTATGATCAAGACATGATCGAAATGTCTTTCAAGAGACACACCGGAATGGAAATTAGCGTGTTCATTGAGACATTCATACAACTCATGGATAATGTGGAGAAGTACATTGAGGAAGTTACACATAAAATGAAAACGTGAATGAGTGTCGTGCGGTTGAGAGATAGTTGTGATAAGTTGGGTAATGTATCCATTGAAGAATCGGTGTTGCCGAATGCGTAATGTCGAGTCAACATATAATGATGAGTCGGGTAAAGCACCGGATGATGGATCGGTTGGCACCGAATACGAGGCTCGAGATTGATAAGCTTGACACATCCAATGTCCGGTGACTCTTGTTACACATGATGTGGATGCAGATATCGGACTGTAAATTGAGCAGTGTCATGTAATGAGGTACCCTTTCCTGCTCAATATAGTGCATCCGCTAAAGTACTTAAACAAACCGATCATGATGTTGAACATGACTTTGTTAAATCTTTCAGAATCGAGGTGAGTCCGAGATTAAGTGTTTCAAAACAAACAATAAGGTTGATAAAAGGCTTTTGATGAACTTTCAAACAAATTCTCAAATCTTGAAAACATTGCATTTCACTTGAAATTGCGATACAAAGTAAAGAAGAAAGTTTCCAAATTAACAAACCATGTAAAAACTGAACTTCCCGAATTCGTGAACTTTTGAAATGAACACTTTGAAAGCTCATCTTCAAGACAAAGAATCAACCATCAACAATTTGAAGAAACATATTTCGGTATGCATGTGAAAAGTAATTTGGTTACAAGTAATTCGATGTTAATGCTATTGATGATATTCAAATGAGAAATGATGAATTAGCTGTTTGTGTGGCCAAATTACTAAAAGAAAATGAGTCTTTGAGAAAGAATCACATAGAACTAAGTGACTCATCAAAGAAGCTAGAACTAAGTCAATGGAAACAAACTCTTTGATAGCAAAATTGATGATCTCAAAGCTCAACTTCGTGAAAAGAGTTTCGCTATTGTTGCTTTAAAAATGAGCTCGAAAAACAACAGGAATAGTGTGAACACTAAGTTTTCAAAACCATCAAACTTGGGGAAACCAGTTATTAGACAACCGAATGCGCTTAGATCGAACGACCAAAATTTTCAAAACGCGGTTTGCCTCCCAAGTTGATGCGAAACAAGTTTTGACAAAACCAACCACTTCACCTCACTTGCCTAGGAAAATTGATATGAATGACTTGTATAAGAACTCTTATCTTGAAATGGCTAGAAAGAAGGCACATAATCGTAAAGATGGAATTTTAGGTGCAAGACCTAGGATGATGAATTCTTCAAAATTTCAAGGCATCGCTAGTAGTTCTAAACCATTACCTAGGAACACTAATCTAAAGACTAGGGATTGGCGTACATCTAAGAGTAGTTATGTTTCGATTAAAGCTATTCCCATAGCGTATCACTCTAAGAAATCTAGATCTATTTCGAATCCAAACAAGTCGTTTGCTCAAAGTGTCCAAATGTATCTTTAATGCTAATCATGATAAATGTTTCACAAAATCCTCAAGAATGTAAATGCTCATGCAATGGTACAACTGTTAAGTCTAGGATTCACACTAAGTCATCTACAAAGGCATATGAAGCAAATGAAACCAAAAGCCTCACCTAGATGGTTACCAATCGCTAAATCTTTGGAAACTAGGAATAAGGATAAGTCTCTCACTATGCATAAGATGCCTAACAATCCTAGACCTTGCCATAAGTGGATACCATCCGTAGAATTTTTAAGGATGCTAGACTTAGGTGGATACCTACAGAAAGATGTTTACCAATAGCATTCTCAATGTTGACCGTGAAACCCCAAAGGGTTTGGATATCGATGTCACTAACCATAATATATGCAATCAAGTTTGTAATATTAGTGCAGTAGTCCTTACTCAGCTGCAGATACTTCGATCCTTCAATACATGGATCGGCTTAAAGTATGGATAACAAAAGGATTGATATCTCATAATTCACGGGTTCTAGTTACTCAACATTGATATTCAATCGGCTATGACGTCTGCTCAAACCGCTCAGCCTCGACTTCATCATTATGGCGTCGCAGATAACACTTCAGTGCCCTGCTCCTCAAAGAAAAGAAAGGTGTACGCTTCAAGGCGCTTTATCTTCTTAAGAAGAGAAATCTTCATGTTTATGACCATTCTCATCGACATTCTTCATCAACATGCTTCATGCTTTTTCCATGCGCTTCACCATCAAGTGAACCGGACTATCGATAATTACTCTTTTTCCTCTTGCTCAATATAATGAAGATGGCGACATCATGTGCTAATTTTATGGGGAGAAGTGTGAATAGAATACATTTGGATGATAATCACTTGGTTAATCAAGAATGGCATCTCCGTATGCAATTCTTGAGGGAGAAGAAGTGTGAATTTTTGCATGGTTGATCGATATTTGAGAATATATGGTCAAACGGCTCCTAACCCATGTAAGAACCGAGATTCTTCTTATCGGATCATCTTCACATGTAGTTTCTTCTAAGAGCCGTTGGGTTGACATCTTCACACGGGCCGATATGATTAAATGACAAAGTGCTTCTAGTTTTTGGTGATTTCTTTGATGAACATCTTTCGTTCTTGTTTGATTGGGAGGACTTTAATTAAGGGATTTGCTATTTACAAGTTAACGGAATGCCTTTGGTGAGAAGAAGATGTTAACTGCCTATTTCCCCATTCGGATAATCTTGAAGAAGGTCGAGTCTACAGCCTAATCTACATTTGAAAGCTACATGATTAGAAGACTAAAGACTAATTGCATTTGATGATCTAAAGACTTCTTCTTAATCCGGCCGAGAAGAACACTTGAAGAACACTTGAAGAGCACTAATTGGGGGAGATTGAAAAGCCAAAATTTAATCCCCAATTAGACTTGCTCAGATTCTTTAGCAATGATTCATTGCCTGATTTTTGATGACACTCCTCCAACGCCTAATGCTTCAATTACTAAGGATAAATAGGATTCATTGTTTGGGATTCATTGTGTTTCAAGGATATGTTTGATGAGTACTTCCAACCTCCAACGAATGTTGATCATCCAGCTTCTGAAGCTCATGCTACGGTTCCTACTGACTCAACTGGTTCACCATCTAAGAAGTACTTCTCAGAATTCTCAAGAAACCTTATCTCCGCCATTTCACAAGGCGTTGTGTATGACTATCATTGCAGATTGCATTCATGAATAGTGATCCGCTCTTTGGTATTCCTTTGCCAAATCTTCACGGATCATTGTTTCATTGTTCTTTCCTAAATGTGCACTCTGTAAATCAACCACATGAACATTAAGGAAAATGACTTCCTCATCCGCTTAAAAACATTATTGGTGAATCTTCCAGATCAGTTTCTACATGTATACCTTAAGGAAGTATGCATTGATGTTGAGGAATCATTTGCTCCGGTTCATTCAGTAGGTCAATGTACATGCTATTGTATGTTTATTCACGTGTTGGACATTTGACACAAGTTGATTACTTCGAAGTTACTCATTTACCACTTATTTGAGGTTGAAGTTCACGTTCACAAAGGCGTGTTCTTAGTTGATAACTTGCTCGGGCTTAAGAATCGAGTTGAAGACTTGGTTTATCTAGTTACCAGCAATGGGTGGTTGGTTGAAGACCGTTAACTATCACTATTAGGAGTTACGTTGTTTTACTCAAGGTCACATGCATATGACAATGTGGATAATCTCAAGAGGTGTTAATGTCTCATACTTTGTTTGAGTAGTGAGTACTTAGAGATTTGCTTGAAGCATAGATTCTCGACACCGTTCTTCCATCATTAAGTGCAAGCTTAAGATACAAATGCGGGGAATTCGACTTCAGTTTTAAGTTTGGTATATCGGGTTTTCTTCAACAGTGGTCACTTCAATTTGTCTACATATGGGTTGATAAAGATAGTCTGAGAGAGTTTCTGTAGCAGTTGATTCTCACAGGATTCATTTGGGCTATTTGAGTTCTTCTCACAAGATTTCATGTCTATGGGTATATTATGTTTTGTTGATTCTGAGGTATCAAAACCAACAAGGGGGAAGGAGACATATATCTAAAAGCTACAACGAGTACACATGATGAACTTAACACTTCTACCGATTGAAGTTATCCCGAAAGACAATGGTCATAACCGTAGAGAAACTCAAGTGTTTAACTCAGTAGCCCTTGGGGAAATGGTCTCGGAGACTTTTGGTATGTGTTACTTCAAATGTTCATTGGAAGAAATGTGAGAAGAATATTTGGTACGTGAGATGATATTGCTTATCGACATCTTCTATATGACTTATGATAAAGTGCTTCCGTTAGTGCTTCATGTACATTAATGTAATGATGATTCCGATGAAATCGCAACCATCGGGAGAGATATGTGTACATCGTGGTCGCAAAACATATTCACATGATCGTGCTTAATCGCTTATTCGAATTGACATCCGTAGAGAAGATCGATGATTCGCCATCGTGATGTTGTTGTCTCTACTCGGTTGGGTACTTATGTACATTATGGGTGATTGGTTATATGGAAGATATCCGAATGCACTAGGTAAAATGAAGATGTTGATGTATTGTTCCCCGAATAGACAACGGTCAATCTCAAGAGTAATGTGTACATCGGAGACGCACAACAGTTCATGTGATCAAGTTCTTCGCTTATTCGGATTTGATAACCACCGAGACGATCTATGTTTCAACTTGTTACTTTGGTGTTCTCGTGTTCTTTGGGTGCGAGCTTCATTCAATGAGACTGCTTTCATTCATTTCTACTTGGGAAATGGTCTTTATTCTTAGTTTGTCGGTTTGAGGGAAGCTACCAAAGATTCACTTTTGAAGGCTCAAGTTCTTACGACGATTCAAGACCCTCGAATGCTTTGGTGGTGAAAGTTTAAGAGATGATGACTTTATCTTCTACAAAGTGTCGAACAATTTCCTCATTTCAAGATCTGATCATCATCCTCTTAAACTATTTCTATATCTGTAAATATTTTTCAAAAAAAAAAAAAAAAAAAAAAAAAAACCAAATACAAAATATAAAACCAACAAAAGAAAATAGAAAATATAAAATCAACAAAAGCCCATAAAAATCGAAAATTGAAAAATACCAAAATATGTTTTCTCAAGACATGTCTTCCGTATCGATAACATCTACGGTCTTAGAAATGTCATTCAATAATGGCACGGGCTTTAGATGAAGTTCGAGCAGAGATGTAAATATTCTTTTAAAACATGTCTCACAAAATGGCTTACGCTTATTTCGATCAGAACCAAGCTTCAAATAATGGCTTGCGCTATTTCGCATCAGAACCGTGCTTAAACAATGGCTTGCTATTATTTCGATAGCAACCCGCTCTTTAAAGAAAGGAAAGTGTTACGCTAAACAATTTTTCAAATATTTCGTGCACTTATCCTAAAACAAATGAGGAAAGTATGTCAAGGATCATTGTTCCTACACAAATATTTTTCCGCCTATAAATTCTTCGTAAAAATATTTGTTGTTTTCTAAAATGGTGGTAAATGAGTTGCTTGTAAATCTATCGATTCGTAGTTTTTGTGAATTGAAAACTCAATCAATGACTTCGCTTTTAATCTTTTCGTAAAATAAGTCATTGATTGAGGGGAGAATGTTTTCAAATTTATATCATCTAACGGACTTTCTTAATTATCCCACGTGCTTATCCGAAAAATATAATTGCCTATGTTGAAGGACTAGGTTTCTAGGATATGATTGTTAGGTTTAGATGATTAGAGTTTGAGAAACACATTATTCCCATACCTTACATGATCCGATTGATATGTTGGATTGACTTTTATTAGTCGATTGTTGTTTGGGTGATGTCGACCACCATATATTTGTATGTGTGTTCACTAACATATGCGGTATATTGGTATATAAGAATGTTCCCGATCCGGATCCCACAATTGAAGATGATTGGATGCCGAAAGGAAAGGGTAACTATATCTTGGGTTGACAAATGAAGAAACGGAGCTTAATTGGACTTCAATGGAGAGTTGGCATAAATGCAACGAAGAGGTCTCACCGCATCGCAGATGGTTTTCTTCTAAGTGATTGAAGAAACGGAGCTTAATTTGACCTCGGTTGGCATTCAAAATGCAACGTAAGAAGAAGTCTCACCGCATCGGCAGACGGTTTTCTTCCAACCCTACACAACAACAACGGAAGCTTCTCAACCACCTAACGTATCTTTGTTGCAGGATACCATTTTTAAACAATTTTGAAAAATTTGAAAAAATTGTTTTGAAAATGGAAAATATTGTTTTGAAAATAAATTGACTAAATTTTGAAAATCACCGGACTTCATTTTATCAAAACTTAAGTCACTCAATTATCGACTTGGTCATCGATTGAGGGGAGAGTGATTTAAAATAAAATATTTTCAAACAATATTTCTTCAAAAAGTCCGTTTGTACGCTAAAATGTGGTGATCTAAAGATTTAATGTTATGTCATGGTATGATTTTTCTTTAAAACTCAAAGATCTTTCAAAATGAAATTTTTCTCGTTTTGTTTGATTGTGAAATTGTTTTATTTTACTTAAAGATCTCTTAAAACTATCATACCGACACTAACAATCTTTAATGTCTTAAATGGTCCTTATCTGTCATTTTCAAAATTAAATCTTGCCACGCCTTTCCCCAAAATTTTCTAAATGATTTAAATCAATTGGGATCACAAATCTCAAATGGTTTGAAATTTTGATCGGGAGAGATCGTGATTTAAATCTCAAACTGCTTTTAAATGGAATTGGTTTTAGTCCTTCAAAGGCACTCCCGCCTCCATGTGCCAAACGATTTCAAATACACAATGCACATGTTGAGGAGGAGGATTTATCCAAAACCGATGAGTATTTAAACAAGGCCACATTTTCTCCCATGTTTTCTAAACCTAATTAATCACTTGGGATCCAAAATCTCAAAGGATTTGATATTTTGATCGGGGAGAATTTGTGATTTAATAATGAAATTTGATAAAAGTTGATCGCTTTGATTTAATTGTGCAGTCGCTCTCTCATATAAAGCTAAACGCTTTCGAATCTCAAGCATATATTGAGGGGAGCATTTTAAAGAAAATAAACTATCGAGGTACAAAAGCTTTTATGTTTTAACATAATGTACCTTGATTGAGTTTTCAAATGGTTTTCTTAATGGATTTTGTGATTGTGGATGTGCTTCAAAAGAACTCTTGCCTCTATGTGATAAAAATGATTTCAAATATCCTATGCACATATTGAGGGGGAGAATTTTACCATGAAAATCAAATGGCTTTTTCGTATGAAAATTGTGATCAAAGAAAATATTTCAAAGTCCTCTTGCCTCCATGTGCCAAACAATTTCTAAATCACACGCACATGTTGAGGGGGAGGTTTTCTAAATGATCAAAACTATTAAGGTACAAAATGCTTTGATCTCGTATCACAAGTACCTTGATTGGTTTTCCAAATGATTTTTCAATTGGTTTCGAGAAGGAATGAACAATACCAAAAGACCGACCAAATTTACTTTATGCATGGTGTTATAAGGATGGTTAGGTTAGGTATTTGTTCCCACGATCCGCCGTAACCGGAGGGATCTACCCAGGACAATCCACTAGATAGTGTAGAGTCCTTAGGAATATTGAAAAAGGAGAAAATGAGAAATGGGAAGAGTGCGGATCGAGACAGAGCTAGTAATCGAATAAACCCAACAAGGTTCTAGTTATGAAGTCTCGTAAGCATCAAGGGGTTGAAGAATGAAAAGAAATGAATGTGAAAGGGTGAAAAGAAATAGCCTCCATCAATTCAACCTTAGGGCGTAAACCGGTTCAATACATATGCTACCGGTGGTTACTAAGGTAACATCGGTATTGAAGACAAGACGTCATGGACCCAAAGGACGACCGCACTAAACTTCCCAAACCACTCAAGTTCCTCTTAAAAGGGCTTGTTTCATTCTCACGGGAACCTACATAATCTATCGACTTTCTCTTAGAGATTGTTGATATTGAAGAAGGAGACCTCTCCCTAGTCTCCACACAGAACCAAATGTGCACTATTGAGTCTAGAGCCAAGAGATCATCCACAATATCTCGTTAGGACACTAAATTAATGAAGACTTGCTTTTCACACAATGTGGAAAGTAAGTATATATTAAGAGTCCCACGATTATCCTTGTGGTATTGCCGTAACATCCGAGTGATATGTAAAAATATTCACGATGAAGATGGAAATCCTTCTAGAGCCAACATCAAACAAGCTCTTGGTGGGTGACATGTGAGATCTTTTCAAAAGATCAAGCTTGTGACAACCGGATAGAAACGATGGGAGATTCAATCTTGAATCAACCTTGGTCCAGAATGGAATTGACGAATACTTTTGGAAAACCGCTCGATGTGCAAACCTTCTTTTCTATAGCACGTCGAATGTGTACTTATGTTTTCAAATTCAAAAGTATCTCGATTGAAAATACTTTTAGAAAACCGCTCGATGTGCGAATCTCTTCTTTTCACTAGCACGTCGAATGTGTACTCATTCTCTAATACAAAAGTATTTTGTTTGAAAATTGATCTTTCTCATAAAACCTTCGTCAGATTGCAAAACTCTTTCTTCAAGCAATACGCGATTGTTTTTCAAATCATTTTCATCAATCGCTGAATCTCAATTTGTCGGTTCACTCACTCCGTGTTGTCTTCTTTGAGACGCTCCGGTTTGAGAACGGCCAGAGCACCGCGAAACCCCGTCAAGGAGATTCTTAGGAATCCCACCGATCACAGCAAGACTTGTATTGATCAACGGGAACCGTGGGCCGTGTACCTCAATTCAACGAAAGGGATCAAAGACACTTTCGTGTTTTATTGCTAACTGTTGTTTGCGTGTACATTTGGACGGTTGCAAATGATCGTAATTGAGCGGTCAATCCAAAGCCGCATGCTCACAAAGATCCACACTTAATTGAAGAAATCATGACCGGTGCATATCTACATAACCCGGTTCGATATTTTTATACTATGCTTCGCTACGCCGCTACAAATATCATGAACCAAGAAAGCTTCCGCTACTCGATGGAAAGATGTCATGATCCGTAATGTGTGAGCATGTCGGTCCGAAAGTCACAACTTCACATGATGGCAACACAATAAAGGGTGATCCAGATTTACTATGGTCGATGATCTCAATTAAAGCTCAAGATCATCAATGATGTGGATCAAGATAAAGGCCTCCACTTAAAGTACAAAGTTATCGACTTTAAAGAATCACCGCAAAAGCACAAAGATGCAAATGTTGAAGAATTAATGTCTACGAGCTCAAGATCAAGATTAAATAGAATGCTAGGATTCAAATGTAAAATATGGGGTGACCTCCTTGGGGAGATTGTTAGGAATTAGAAATTCCATAGTGAAGAGTCGGTCACCCCAAATATAATCTAGCATAAGTTAGCTCGTAGACATATCGTTATTTACCGCTTTATTAGTTAGTTATTTAGTTTAGAGCAACACCGTGGAGGAAGGACGGTCTTTACCCATCAGATGCTCGATCCACGTCCAAGGAGGACGTTTAGTTTGTAACTATATATACCCTCTACCTCCCAAGGTAGAGGGTTGGACCTTTCATTCATCTTAATCTAACCTTCTATGTTTTCTTTCACTTTCTCTCTAGAAAGGCTCCCACTTTCTCTCTAAAACCTCTAAATAATTCGACCATATTATTGTTTGTTATGTGTTTATGAAATCCAATATGTTCGAATGTCGTGACAGTACGTTTTATAAATAACCATTATGCATCCATATTGTTTGATACTGGAGCCGATAGGAGTTTTGTTTCTAAAACATTTAGTCCACTACTCGATATTGCCCCGACTACTGTAGATAATGCATACAACGTGGAACTAGCTAACGGTAACGTAGAAAGAGTAGATACCATCATAAGGGGTTGCACCCTGAATCTATTAAACCACCCGTTCAATATCGACTTTATACCAGTAGAATTCGGTGGTTTCGATGTCATCATCGGGATGTATTGGTTATCAAAATACCATGCTGCCATCATTTGTGACGAGAAGCTCGTCCGAATACCCTATGGAGATGAAGTCCTAATTGTAGAAGGAGACAGAAGTGATAGAAGGAGCGTGTCAAGACTGCATGTCATTTCCTGTATCAAGGTGTTGAAGTGTACTGAGGAAGGATGTCACATCTTCCTAGCACAAGTCACTAGGAAGGAAGAAAAGAACGGAAGAAAACGCCCGAGGACGTGCCAATCATCGAGAGAATTTCAAGTCTTTCACGAAGACTTGCAGTGACTCCGCCAATCGGCTGTGTTGAATTTCAAATCGATTTAGCGCGGTGCTACACGATGGCAAGAGCACCTTATCGACTAGCTCCAACGGAACTTCAGGAGTTATCAAACCAATTGTCGGAACTTGCGGAAAAAGGATTCATTAGACCAAGTTCATCACCATGGGGAGCACCAGCCCTGTTCGTCAAGAAAAAGGATGAAACTTTCAGAATGTTCATCGACTACCATGAATTGAATAAACTGACCATTAAGAACCGTTACCCACTCCCAAGGATCGACGATTTATTCGATCAACTTCAAGGTTCGAGCGTTTATTCAAAAATTGACTTAAGGTCCGGATACCATCAACTAAGAGTTCGGGAAGAAGATATTCCCAAGACCGCCTTCAGAACTCGTTATGGGAATTACGAGTTCCAAGTCATGCCTTTTGGGTTAACCAATGCACCAACTGTGTTCATGGACCTCATGAACCGAGTGTGTAAACCCTACCTAGAAAAATTTTTGATCGTTTTCATTGACGACATCCTAATTTATTCCAAGAGTGTGAAGGAACACGAGGAACATCTTAGATTGATCTTGGAATTGTTGAAGAAGGAGGAACTGTATGCTAAGTTCTCGAAGTGTGAGTTTTGGATATCGACTGTGCAATTTCTGGGTCACGTAATTGACAGTCGGGGTATTCATGTAGACCCCGCCAAGATCGAGTCAATAAAGGATTGGGTGACACCCACAACACCGACTGAGATATGCCAATTCTTAAGACTCGCTGGATACTACAGAAGATTTATTGAGGGCTTCTCAAAGATCGCTAAGTCTTTAACCAAACAAACCCAGAAAAACGTTAAGTTTGACTGGGGAGAAAAAGAAGAAGAAGCTTTTCAACTCCTTAAGGAAAAGTTTTGTAGTGCACCCATCTTGGCCCTACCTGAGGGAAGTGAGGACTTTGTCGTTTACTGCGACGCTTTACATAAGGGGCTAGGAGCGGTGCTAATGCAAAGAGAGAAGGTGATAGCATACGCCTCTCGCCAGTTGAAAACCCATGAGAAAAATTACACAACACACGATCTGGAATTAGGAGTTGTGTTCGCACTCAGAATTTGGAGACATTATCGATATGGCACGAAGTGTGTCGTGTACACCGACCACAAAAGCCTACAGCATATTTTGGACCAAAAGGAACTGAACATGAGACAACGCCGATGGTTGGAATTACTCAGTGATTACGACTGCGAGATTCATTACCATCTGGGTAAAGCGAATGTAGTTGCTGATGCACTCAGTAGAAAAGAGCGACCAAAACCCCTTAGAGTCAGATCTTTGGGTATGACAATCAGCTCACCTCTTTCATCCAAGATTCTTGAGGCTCAATTAGAAGCACTCAAAGAAGAGAATCGACCGAATGAGAACCTTTACGGAATGCCAGAAAGTGAAAATGGATTCATAAAAAGGTCGGATGGAACCTTATGTTTTAAGGATCGAAGTTGGATTCCACATTACGGAGGAATTCGCGACATCATCATGCACGAATCCCACAAATCTAAATACTCCATACATCCAGGATCTGACAAGATGTATCTGGATCTGAAGAAATTGTACTGGTGGCCAAACATGAAGGCCGACATTGCAACATATGTCAGCCAGTGTTTAACCTGTTCAAAGGTCAAAGCCGAACACCAGAGACCCTCAGGTCTACTAGTACAACCCGACATCCCCGAATGGAAATGGGAACGTATAACAATGGACTTTATTACTAAGCTACCTAAGACCTCTAATGGCTACGACACTATTTGGGTAATAGTTGATCGTCTCACCAAGTCAGAACATTTTCTACCAATGAAAGAAAGTGACGGAATGGACAAACTTGCACGACTTTACCTGAAGGAAATCATCGCACGACATGGTGTACCGATCTCCATCATCTCGTGATAGAGATAGCCGTTTCACCTCAAATTTCGGAAGTCACCCAAGATGCTTTAGGATCTAACTTGACATGAGCACCGCCACCATCCTCAAACCGATGGACAAAGCGAAGGACCATTCAAACTTTGGAGGATATGCTAAGAGCATGTGTGATAAATTTTGAAATGGTGGGATAAGCATTTGCCATTAGCCGAAGTTTCCTTACAACAACAAATTTATCACACAAGCATCAAAGCCGCACCATATGAAGCACTCTACTACGAAAATGTAGATCACCCGTGTGTTGGGCCGAAGTAGGAGAAAGTCAACTTACTGGTCCGGAGCTAATTCAAGAAACTACTAAGAAGATTGTACAAATCAAAAATCGACTACAAGCAGCTCGTGACCGTCAAAAGAGCTACGCGGAAAAAAGAAGGAAACCACTTTAGTTCCAAGTGGGAGATAAGGTCATGCTAAAGGTTTCTCCATGGAAAGGCGTGATCCGTTTCGGAAAACGTGGAAAGTTGAATCCTCGTTACATTGGACCTTTCAAAATTCTCGCAAGAATCGGGCGACTCGAATTACCACAAGAACTCAACTCTGTGCACAACGTGTTTCACGCATGCAACTTGAAGAATGTCTTTCTGACGAAACTCTTGCTATTCCCTTGGAAGAAATCCAAATTGGCGAAAGATTGAATTTCGTCAAGGAACCCATTGAAATTATGGATCAAGAAATCAAACAGCTTAAGTAAAGCCGCATTCCCATCGTTAAGGTCCGTTGGAACTCTCAAAGAGGTCCAGAATACACGTGGGAACGTGAGGATGAATTCAAGCGTAAATACCCACATCTTTTCTCAATTTCAGTAAGTAACTCTAACTGAAAACCGAGGACGGTTTTCCTTCTAAGGCGGGGAGGATGTGACACATGGTAATTTTTCACTTATTATTAAATAATAAATGGTAATTTATTATTACTAAGCATAGTCATTAAGCATGCATAAGCTTGACTGATCATTTGAGTGGATAACTCGCCTGTTGCATTTCTTTTGCATTCACTGCATAATTTTATATATTGTGAAATAATTGTCTTATGATTTAAAATTGTAAGACGAGAGGGTATCTCGTCTTCCTCTGTGACCGACACCGCACGCGTACCGACACTATGATAAGGGCAAATAAACATATGATAAATCCCCGAAATAGAATATATTACCAATAAAATACCATTACAGAAACGTATTCATAAGGCGTTTCGGTGTAAAAAGTGACAAATCATAATACTTCATTCACGGTATAATGTCACGGAACATAAAACACTTAACACTAAGTTTAAGTTACCCACAATGCTTAAACTATATCCCTCAAAATAAAATTAAAAAATACAACTTCTTAAAATGATATTAATAAAAACCCTTTTATTTTATCCCTCTTTTGTCCTCACATATATCCACGCCTACCTTTTCCCAAACTCAAATATACAGAAAACTGATTTTTGTTTTATTATCTTCTTCTCTTCCAAAGTTGACCTACTCTCCCTCTCTTCTACATCTACTTGACGCCTAGGTCAAAAGCAGAGAAAAACCCATTTGGGAAAAACATAGACATCCTTTTATCTCACTCATCTCAAACCCATCCTCCACCATGAAACAAATTGTCTCCTCTGTTTTCTCTATCTCGGCTGCCACCCATGAAGCCAATCGAAACGCAACAAGCAGGAAACATAAACCACTTTTATCATTCCCATCTTTCCCACTCTAATGAAGCTATGATGCTAAGGACTCTAGGGTTCATCCCCTCCTTCCCAAGGTCAACAAGCGTGGTTAATAGAGGGCCAAGAAGGAGAAGATTCTTTGCTAAGAATGACACTTCTTCATCTTCCATAACCAAAAGTATGAAGAAAATTTCCTATCCCCTTCCCTTTTATGATTAACCGGCTTAAAAGGCTCCTCACATCACAAAGACTATACTCAAAATTTGTCTCAAGATCTAAGTGTCAAGAGAAGTACAAATTTAGTGGTGTGTGGGTTAGCTTGGAACCAGGTTCGAATCAGAGGAAGGATTGGGCCGATCGTATTCTAAGCTTGTTTTGTTAACAATATCTCGAATCATTGTAAAGATTCTTGTTCTCGGTTTGTTTTATTTTTGTTGAATGTATAAAAATTCGATTCACCTAAAATTATGATTTAATGTTGTTTTTGTTTGGCCTTGTTTCTTGTCGAGTATACGAACCCAAGACCAGTGAAAGATAGTTTTATAAATCTTGTAGGGAGTAAGTATCATATTAGGTTCATGGTATTGAATTTGGTAATGAGATGTTAAGTTGTTGTTTAATTCGACTAGGAACCCATTTTGGTGCTCGTGGTCCTTTCCAGTCGACATCCGTGTTATTCAAATTGTGTCGATAGAAGTCATATGCCGAAGAAACCCACACTATGTCATAATCTCGTCTTAGCTTGATAAACCGAATTTGTCATCATGGTACCCTGTGTCATGGATTACTACTATGAGTCTTGTGTTAAATTTGATGTGTCCACCTAGGAAAAGAACCGGGTCGAGAGTACCCATTTGCCAAAATAAATGTGATTAACCTATAATTTGTCATGATCCGTAATAGTACAATAGGTTGTCGGGATGAAACCGGGTTGAGTAGTACTCGACTATCACAAGGTTTCGCCACACCCTTACCCTCACTTTTCAGTAAATGGATTGGTCTTGAGTTCCATACGGGTCGATATAGACACGATAGGTAGTCGAGATCGTGTTGAAGCACATAAGTCGTGACCCCCCTCCTCGGTTAGAAGTTAACCCCGGAATGATAACCTCTTGCTTGAAACCTCTCGACACCTCGAATGCATCTTTTAGTATATCTTGTTGTCTCCTGTATATGGTTTTCGCCACACAAGTTTTGGCACAAATACTTGCTCTCGAAAATTGTTACCAGGCAATCCTTGTCATCACATTTCTGGGCCACAGCCCAATTCATATCTTGTGTCACCAAGGGAGTTGTTTGTTTTATGGGCCTCGGCCCAACTTGGTACCCTGTCCTCATCGACACCGGGCCACCTCATTGTGGTTCGGGTGTTCGTTGGATGATTTAAACGAGTCAATAAAATAAAATTTATAACGATATCGGAAATAAATTATAAAACCAAACTCATTTGCCACGTATTTGGAATCTTCGACCTTAGATATATATACATATATGAGTAACAAGTGAACAAGTGTAAAAGTTTTAATAAAAGAAACAAGAGGTTAAAGACACATTTTACTTAATAATTTTCGTAACAAAGTTTAACGTCAATAACAAGTGAACAAGTGTAAAAGTTTTAATAAAAGAAACAAGAGGTTAAAGACACATTTTACTTAATAATTTTCGTAACAAAGTTTAACGTCAATGTGTAAACAAATATATGTCAAGTAAATTTCTAGTTGAGAACTATAAATATTAAGAACAAATTTTAACAATTAAATGAAGACTACTATATCATTTTGTCAATTTATAAACTTGAGAGTCTTCAAATTTAACTTAATTATTTTCTAAATACAATTAGAAAATAAATCAATTATATTTGATTTTGATAATATTATTATGTGTCAACATAAATAAGTATATATACATTCATATACTTACTAGAAAAACCTTTCAATCATTTTTACAAA
The DNA here is from genome assembly GCA_022545495.1 of Chrysanthemum lavandulifolium. NCBI lineage: Eukaryota > Viridiplantae > Streptophyta > Magnoliopsida > Asterales > Asteraceae > Chrysanthemum > Chrysanthemum lavandulifolium. The sequence continues at coordinate 208,317,201 of CM040240.1, forward strand.
CTAAATGTTGGTTTTAATACCATTATAAAAACAATATAAATTGAACTATTTTAAGTAAGTGATACTTAAAACAATGAACTAAAACATTGCCCTCCTTATCTAGGTCGCGTGTCGGTGCAGCTTCACAATATTCACTAAATCCCACTTTTGGATTGCTTATCTGCTAAGGTGAGTTTCATAGTCCCTATTTTACTTGATAAATTGTTATATACATTTTGGGGTGAGAAAATATGCAAAACCTTTTTATGTACCTGAACTATTGCATGATTACTATTACGTGGTGTAGCCTAAGCCCTTATGTTCCTAGAAATGCCCCATTTTCATGAACCGTCACTTCCCTGTTGGGAAGCGCGAATGTTATAAATAGATCTATTGAGGGTGAATCCTCCATTCGGTTGGCCATGCTTAGGCCAAGGCGAAACGTATACCATGTCGGAATCGAGTGTTGAGGGACAAAACACTGTGATTGGGCCTATATCTTCGTATGATTACATTTAGCATGTGAAACCGTCGTAGTATCGGTTGCATGAACTTAGTGCTAACGTAATAGACTTTCATCCATATATCATTATATTCGTTGTAATGATTATATGCCTTTGATTATGGTCCATTCTTACTATTTTATTATAAACCTATGAACTCACCAAATTTTAATGACCTTTTAGCATATTTTCTCGTGTGCTTGATGTATGATGTTGGCAAGGCAAGAAAGTGGCAAAGGGTCGTAGTAATGTCTAAAGAAGTGTTTTTACACATAATGATGTTTTTAAATTGGGACCACTAAACTTATGGGAAGTGCCCATTTTATTTGAACAATGTTTGTAAGATAATATCTTTAAAACTATTTTTATGAAATTAAAACGGAGTATGTATTCCGTTCTTTATTACTTGTGTTGTGATCTCCGATTTCGTAGCATTCCCCATAATACGTATGCTTCCGCTAAACCAGAATTGGGGGTGTTACATTTATTAATCCCAAGCCAAACCTACAAATGTCACAAACAAACGGTAAGTCATTAGGATGGGTCACGTATAATAAATTCCTCCAACATACTTATCGGCTCTTATCGCCTCGCCACCAATAAGTCTAACAACCATGTTGGTCGAGTCTATTAACACTAAACCAACTGCAACTTATATCGAATCCAAAATAATCAAAAATCCACGAGATTAGTCAAGTCCAATAAATCTCAATGTCAAATACACTATTGTGTCTCAAAAAGTCCAAAGGATCCTCATGTGTCTCGTTTTTGTCAAAATTGTCACATAATAATTTTTTTAACTAAGTTTGTTATTAAAAATAGCTCTTTCATAACATTTAATTTCTCACCAATAACTTTATTATTTCATTTTTCCTTTTTCTTTATCCAAATCAAGTCAAAACACATTGTCAAGTCACACGGTCGCTTTTCTTATCAAGTCACACGGTCATTTTCCTTAGGTAGCCAAACCCCCAGATCAAAGTCCGGTCCAACCGAAAGTAAAGAGGCTCAAATCCAACACAAAGTAAGCTAACTTAATCAAAATGTAGGAAATTAAGGTCACACCAAGACCATGAGGTCTCGGCTAACCCATGCCATGGTCAAAACATCACCAAGTTCAAATCCGATCTAAACCAAACTGCCTAAAATATAATCCAAACTCAAACAAACCAAATGGACTAAATTTGGAATACTCGGCCCGTAAACCAAACAAACGGGCTTCGGCCCAAAGAAAGATCTGATTCTAAGTCCAAACGCGAGCCCAACGGACCTCAGTCCTCTTACGTGTGGGTTTTCAATCTAATTTGAGGCCCATAACAAGGAACAAAATAAGCTCGGGAATAAGCCAAGAAATAAGCCGAAAGACAGTAAGCTCGAAAATAAGCAACTCCAAACACGACTCACATAAACAACACTTAAATGATGATACCACTTTAATTTCAACTCATTTTTAACACACACTGATTCATACGAAACATGTGAATCATTTTTTTATCAATCCTTTTGAAAAGAACTCATTTATCACACTTACCAAAAGAGAAAAGAAGAAAGTAGTGACGATGGTGATGAGTCGGGTACAAAACTGTTAGCAGTGGTCAAAAAAAATATATTAAAAATACCAAAAGAGAAGTCTCCAGTGACAGGTGGCAGTTTCCCATTGGTCAAGACACGTCATTGGTGACAGTCAACTCTTGGTCAAACGGCTAACTAACTTTCCCTCCAAAATCTATCCCTTTAATTATTTATTATCTTCTCACATTTCATTTCAGTTGTAAACATGTTTCTCTCTAAATTCTCTCTCAATTCCATTGTATCATTCTATTCAATCATTGTAACATTTCACCACATAATTCCAATAACAATCATTTGCTTTACAATTTCGAATCAAGTTCTTAAGCTTGTTGATTCCAGGTTGTTAGTAAAGATCTGTTATGAACTCTATGATAATTAGCGTGTTACTAGTGGTATCAGAGCTCGCTCCTGGCAATTGAATCATCTTCTCCGGCGATTTCTTGATTTTCCGGCGAAGTTTTCCGCTGACAGTTAATAATTCATGCTAATGACGGGAACTAGATCAGTTGTGAATGCTGGAGGTTCCAATTCTGGTAATAATGGAGCATCTGCTATCGATACAGCAGGTTTAATGGCTCAAATTCAACAAATGATGGATGCGGTTGCAATTGACTTTACAAACAAATTAGATGCATTACGTCATGATATGGATCTGAAATATGAGTTTGTGAATACCAGAAATGGTACTGGTGGAACTCGTCAGTTGCAATATGGAAGAATGACCAAATTAGACTTCCCAAAGTTTAATGGTACTGATGTCAAAAGCTGGTTGTACAAGTGTTAACAGTTCTTTAGTGTGGAAGATGTTGATGATGTGGACAAGGTCAAATTAGCTTCAATACACATGTCTGATAGTGCATTAGTATGGCATCAACAGTATGAAAAACTTCATGATGGAGTTGTGGATTGGCTTGAGTATAAGACTGTTGTACTAGCAAGGTTTGATATTGAGTTTGAAGATCCACTTTCTGAACTTAAAAACTTGAAGTATGACTCCTCTGTGCAAAAGTATCATGAAAAGTTTGAACTCTTGCTTAATTAGGTGAACATGCCTGAAGCTCATGCTATTAGTCTGTTTTTGGGAGGATTGCCTCAAAGTATTGCTTTGCCTGTGAGGATGTTCAAGCCTAAATCATTATCTGATACTGCTAGTTTGTGTAAGCTGCAAGAAGCTACCCTGGCTGCACAAAAGGTTAGGCAGACTCCTATTCTTCCTTTACTAAAAGCTGTTGTAGTTTCAAACACTTATGGTAATAAGGGAGGGTATTTAGATGCAAGGAATCTAGTTAACACTTTAGCCTTGCCTGCTAAGCCAAACACTGTAACTACAAATCCTACAAGGAAGTATTTGTCACAAAAAGACTTTGATGACAAAAGAGCTAAGGGATTATGTTTTCACTGTGATCAAAAGTTTGTGCCTGGACATAAGTGCAGTGGACAAGCCTTTGCTCTGGAGTTGATTATTGATCCTGATCCACATATGGAATTGTGTTTGTTAGAGGGGGTAATGAGGAGTATGTCTTACCAGAGTTCACAGATGGTAATGAAACACCTCAGATCTCCTTGAATGCATTGACTGGTGTGGTTGGCTATAAAACTATGAGAGTCATTGGACACTTTGGAAAACAGAAAATACATATCCTCATTGATTCTGGTAGCACACATAATTTTGTGGATCTGCATAAGGCTAAGAGATTAGGGTGCAAGATCAGTACAGTTGAACCATTGCAAGTATGTGTGGCTGATGGTAATAAGTTGACTAGTACTAGCTTGTGCAGAGGGTTTACTTGGTCTCTTAATGGGGAAACATTCACTTCTGATGTGATGCTATTGCCACTTGGGGGTCGTCATATGGTGTTGGGGGTACAATGGTTGGCAACCTTGGGAGATATAATGTGGAATTTCAGTTCCCTAAGAATGTAATTTATCTATGAAGGAAGAGCTGTGTCTTTGAGAGGTTCTACCAGGAATCCAGTGCAGTGTCTAACTGGCAAACAACTGTCTAAACATGTGTCTAAAAAACCTGCCAACTTGAGTGTCATGAATGTATGTGTACCAGCAGCCTCAGTGATGTCACTCACTACTACTACAGAGTCTGTTTTGGATCAAAAAGAGCAGAGCAGGTTGGGAAGCCTTTTGAAAGAATTTGAAGATGTTTTTGCCATACCTACTACCTTACCTCCTCCAAGACAGCATGATCACAAGATTCCTTTAAGAAATGATGCAGTACCAGTAAACATCAGACCATACAAACATCCACCTGCACAGAAGGATGCAATTGAATCAATGGTACAGGAGTCATTGGAAGCTAAGGTGATTAGACCAAGCAATAGTCCATTTTCATCTCCAATGGGAAACTGCCACCTGTCACTGGAGACTTCCATTGGTCAAGACACGTCATTGGTGCCAGTCAACTCTTGGTCAAACGACTAACTAACTTTCCCTCCAAAATCTATCCCTTTAATTATTTATTATCTTCTCATATTTCATTTCAGTTGTAAACATGTTTCTCTCTAAATTCTCTCTCAATTCCATTGTATCATTCCATTCAATCATTGTAACATTTCACCACATAATTCCAATAACAATCATTTGCTTTACAATTTCGAATCAAGTTCTTAAGCTTGTTGATTCCAGGTTGTTAGTAAAGATCTGTTATGAACTCTATGATAATTAGCGTGTTACAAGTGGTATCAAAGCTCGCTCCTGGCAATTGAATCATCTTCTCCGGCGAGTTCTTGATTTTCCGGCGAAGTTTTCCAGTGACAGTTAATAATTTATGCTAATGGCGGGAACTAGGTCAGTTGTGAATGCTGGAGGTTCCAATTCTGGTAATAATGGAGCATCTGCTATCGATACAAAGAGTTTAATGGCTCAAATTCAACAAATGATGGATGCGGTTGCAACCGACTTTACAAACAAATTAGATGCATTACGTCATGATATGGATCGAAATATGAGTTTGTAAATACCGTAAATGGTACCGTGGAACTCGTCGGTTGCAATATGGAAGAATGACCAAATTAGACTTCCCAAAGTTTAATGGTACCGATGTCGTGGTTGTACAAGTGTTAACAGTTCTTTAGTGTGGAAGATGTTGATGATGTGGACAAGGTCAAATTAGCTTCAATACACATGTCCGATAGTGCATTAGTATGGCATCAACAAGATGAAAACTTCATGATGGAGTTGTGGATTGGCTTGAGTATAAGACTGTTGTACTAGCAAGGTTTGATATTGAGTTTGAAGATCCACTTTCTGAACTTAAAAACTTGAAGTATGACTCCTCTGTGCAAAAGTATCATGAAAAGTTTGAACTCTTGCTTAATAAGGTGGACATGCCTGAAGCTCATGCTATTAGTCTGTTTTTGGGAGGATTGCCTCAAAGTATTGCTTTGCCTGTGAGGATGTTCAAGCCTAAATCATTATCTGATACTGCTAGTTTGTGTAAGCTGCAAGAAGCTACCCTGGCTGCACAAAAGGTTAGGCAGACTCCTATTCTTCCTTTACTAAAAGCTGTTGTAGTTTCAAACACTTATGGTAATAAGGAGGGTATTTAGATGCAAGGAATCTAGTTAACACTTTAGCCTGGCTCGCTAAGCCAAACACCGAACTACAAATCCTATTAGGAAGTATTTGTCACAAAAGACTTTGATGACAAAAGAGCTAAGGGATTATGTTTTCACCGTGATCAAAAGTTTGTGCTCGGACATAAGTGCGGTGGACAAGCCTTTGCTCGAGTTGATTATTGATCCCGATCCACATATGGAACTGTGTTTGTTGTAGGGGTAATGAGGAGTATGTCTTACCGTAGTTCACGAGATGGTAATGAAACACCTCGATCTCCTTGAATGCATTGATCGTGTGGTTGGCTATAAAACTATGAGAGTCATTGGACACTTTGGAAAAGAAAATACATATCCTCATTGATTACGTAGCACACATAATTTTGTGGATCCGCATAAGGCTAAGAGATTAGGGTGCAAGATCAGTACAGTTGAACCATTGCAAGTATGTGTGGCTGATGGTAATAAGTTGACTAGTACTAGCTTGTGCAGAGGGTTTACTTGGTCTCTTAATGGGGAAACATTCACTTCTGATGTGATGCTATTGCCACTTGGGGGTCGTCATATGGTGTTGGGGTACAATGGTTGGCAAACCTGGGAGATATAATGTGGAATTTCGGCCCTAAGAATGTAATTTATCTATGAAGGAAGAGCTGTGTCTTTGAGAGGTTCTACCAGGAATCCAGTGCAGTGGCTAACTGGAAAACAACTGTCTAAACATGTGTCTAAACAACCTGCCAACTTGAGTGTCATGAATGTATGTGTACCAGCAGCTTCAGTGATGTCACTCAGTACTACTACAGAGTCTGTTTTGGATCAAAAAGAGCAGAGCAGGTTGGGAAGCCTTTTGAAAGAATTTGAAGATGTTTTTGCCATACCTACTACCTTACCTCCTCCAAGACAGCATGATCACAAGATTCCTTTAAGAGATGATGCAGCATCAAGTAAACATCGGACGTCATTGGTGCCACCAACTCTTGGTCAAACGGCTAACTAACTTTCCTCCAAAATCTATCCCTTTAAATACTTGTTATCTTCTCACATTTCATTTCGAGTTGTAAATTGTTTCTCTCAAATTCTCTCAATTCCATTGTATCATTCCATTCAATCATTGTAACATTTCACCACATAATTCCAATAACAATCATTTGCTTTACAATTTCGAATCAAGTTCTTAAGCTTGTTGATTCCAGTTGTTAGTGAAGATTTGTTATGAACTCTATGATAATTAGCGTGTTACAAGTGGTATCGAGCTCGCTCCCGGCAATTGAATCATCTTCTCCGTGAGTTCTTGATTTTCCGGAGTTCTTGATTTTCCGGCGAAGTTTTTTCCGGTGACGGTTATAATTTATGCTAATGGCGGGAACTAGATCGGTTGTGAATCTTGGAGGTTCCAATTCGGTAACAATGGAGCATCGCTATCGATACAAGCAGTTTAATGGCTCAAATTCAACAAATGATGGATGCGGTTGCAACTGAATTTACAAACAAATTAGATGCATTACGTCATGATATGGATCTGAAATATGAGTTTGTAAATAGTAGAAATGGTACTGGTGGAACTCGTCAGTTGCAATATGGAAGAATGACCAAGTTAGACTTTCCAAGGTTTAATGGTACTGATGTCAAAAGCTGGTTGTATAAGTGTCAACAGTTCTTTAGTGTGGAAGATGTTGATGATGGGGACAAGGTCAAATTAGCTTCTATACACATGTCTGACAGTGCATTAGTATGGCATCAACAGTATGAAAAACTTCATGATGGAGCTGTGGATTGGCTTGAGTATAAGACTGCTGTACTAGCAAGGTTTGATACTGAGTTTGAAGATCCACTTTCTGAACTTAAAAACTTGAAGTATGACTCCTCTGTGCAAAAGTATCATGAAAAGTTTGAACTCTTGCTTAATAAGGTGGACATGCCTGAAGCTCATGCCATTAGTCTGTTCTTGGGAGGATTGCCTCAAAGTATTGCTTTGCCTGTGAGGATGTTCAAGCCTAAATCATTATCTGATACTGCTAGTTTGTGTAAGCTGCAAGAAGCTACCCTGGCTGCACAAAAGGTTAGGCAGACTCCTATTCTTCCTTTACCAAAAGCTGCTGTAGTTTCAAACACTTATGGTAATAGGGGAGGGTATGTAGCTGCAAGGAATCCAGTCAACACTTTAGCCTTGCCTGCTAAGCAAAACACTGTAACTACAAATCCTACAAGGAAGTATTTGTCACAGAAAGACTTTGATGACAAAAGAGCTAAGGGATTATGTTTTCACTGTGATCAAAAGTTTGTGCCTGGCCATAAGTGCAGTGGACAAGCTTTGCTCGAATTGATTATTGATCCCGATCCACAAATGGAAGTGTGTTTGTTAGAGGAGGTAATGAGGAGTATGTTTTACCGAGTTAATAGATGGTAATGAAACACCTCGATCTCCTTGAATGCATTGGTGTGGTTGGCTATAAAACTATGAGAGTCATTGGACACTTTGGCAAAAGTAAAATACATATCCTCATTGATTACGGTAGCACACATAATTTTGTGGATCCGCATAAGGCTAAGAGGTTGGGATGCAAGATCGATGCAGTTGAACCATTGCAAGTATCTGTGGCTGATGGTAATAAGTTGACTAGTAATAGCTTGTGCAGAGGGTTTACTTGGTCTCTCAATGGGGAAACATTTACTTCTGATGTGATGTTATTGCCACTTGGGGGTTGTGATATGGTGTTGGGGGTACAATGGTTGGCAACCTTGGGAGATATAGTGTGGAATTTCAGTTCCCTAAGAATGCAATTTGTCTATGAAGGAAGAGCTGTGTCTTTGAGAGGTTCTACCAGGAATCAAAGTCACGGTGGCTAGCGGTAAACAACTGTCTAAACATGTGTCTAAACAACCTACCAACTTGAGTGTTATGAATGTATGTGTACCAAGAACCTCGGTGATGTCACCAAGATTACTACTGAGTCATTTTGGATCACAAAGAGAGAGAGTGTTGGGAAGCCTTTTGAAAGAATTTGAAGATGTTTTTGCCATACCTACTACTTTACCTCCTCCAAGACAGCATGATCACAAGATTCCTTTAAGAGATGATGCAGTACCAGTAAACATCAGACCATACAAACATCCACCTGCACAGAAGGATGCAATTGAATCAATGGTGCAGGAGTTATTGGAAGCTAAGGTGATTAGACCAAGCAATAGTCCATTTTCATCTCCAATAGTGATGGTTAAGAAGAAGGATGGAACATGGAGAATGTGTATTGATTATAGGCAGTTAAATAAGGCCACAATAAAAGACAAATTCCCTATTCCATTGGTGGAAGAACTCATTGATGAGTTGCATGGGTCACAGGTGTTCTCAAAGTTGGATTTAAGGTCAGGATACCATCAGATCAGAATGGATGAAAAGGATATACCAAAGACGACTTTTAGGACCCATGAGGGCATTATGAGTTCATGGTGATGCCCTTTGGTTTAACAAATGCCCCTTCAACCTTCCAATCCTTGATGAATCAGGTCTTTAAACCCTTTCTGAGAAAGTTCACTTTGGTATTCTTTGATGATATATTAGTTTATAGTGCTAATGTGGAAGACCATTTGATACACTTAAGAGCTATTCTGACTACTATGAGGGAACACAAACTTTATGCCAAGGAAAGCAAATGTGTGTTTGGGTCTCCTCAAGTTGAATACTTGGGTCATGTCATTTCAGGCCAAGGTGTTTCCACAGATCCTACAAAGATAGCTGCTATGAGTAGTTGGCCATTACCAAAAACCATCAAGCAGTTGAGGGGATTTATGGGTTTAACTGGTTATTACAGGAGATTTATAAAGAATTATGCCCTTATTGCTCAACCTTTAACTACATTACTAGAGAAAAATGCATTTGGATGGAATGAGCAAGCTGATAAGGCTTTTCAAGCTTTGAAAGAAGCCATGACAAAGGCTCCGGTCCTCAAATTACCAGATTTCAATGCCTTGTTTGTAGTTGAGACAGATGCTTCTGGAGTGGGCATAGGTGTTGTACTACAACAAGGAGGTCACCCAGTGGCTTATCTCAGTAAAACCTTAGCTCCTAAACACCATTCTTTGTCTACCTATGAAAAGGAATTGTTAGCTGTAATCATGGCTTTGGACAGATGGAGGGGATACTTATTGGATAGACACTTTCAAATTAAAACTGATCACTTCAGTCTTAAGTATTTCCTAGATCAAAGAATCACTACACCATTTCAGTCTAAGTGGTTACCAAAATTGTTGGGGTTTGATTATGAGATAGTGTACAAGAAGGGGAAGGAGAATCAAGCTGCTGATGCTCTTTCAAGGTCAGTACATGGAGGAGAGTTATCTACCATGATGGTCTCAACAGTTTTCACAGGATTGGTTGAAGAAGTGCAAAAGAGTTGGGACAATGATAATCAGTTGCAGGCTTTGATCAAGAAGGTGCAGGATGGGACTTCTTCTTCTTCAAAGTATACTTGGGCAACTGGACAGTTAAGAAGGAAAGGAAAGTTGATGGTTGGCAATGATGACAATTTGAGGAAGAAATTAGTGAACCACTTTCATAGTGCAGCTGATGGAGGTCATTCAGGGGTGGAAGCTACTACAAAAAGACTTGGAAGTTGGTTTTACTGGAAGGGTATGAGAAAGTCAATAAGACAAGTGGTCAAGCAGTGTGATACATGTCAAAGGAATAAGGTAGATTTGGCAGCTTATCCTGGACTATTGCAGCCCTTACCAATTCCACAAAAGGTATGGATGGATGTGTCCATGGATTTCATTGATGGTCTACCCATGTCCCATGGTAAAACTGTAATCATGGTTGTGGTGGATAGGCTCAGCAAGTATGCCCATTTTATGGCCATGTCTCACCCTTACACTGCAGCACAAGTGGCTCAAGTATTTTTGGACAATGTTTATAAGTTACATGGGTTGCCAAGGACAATCATAAGTGACAGGGATAAAGTGTTTACCAGCCTTTTTTGGAAATCTCTGTTTGGGGTGTTAAAAGTGGAGTTGAAGATGTCTAGTGCTTACCATCCTCAAACTGATGGGCAAACAGAGGCTGTCAACAAGTGTTTGGAGTGTTACTTGAGGTGTATGACAGGTGAAAAACCAAAGGAGTGGACAAAATGGCTATCTCTAGCTGAATTTTGGTACAACACCAAATTTCACAGTTCTACTAAAACAACACCCTTTGAAATTCTTTATGGTCAAACACCACCTCAGTATTTGACTTATGAGGCAGGAGAGTGTAGAGTGGAAGAGGTGGATAGAACTTTAACAGCCAGAGATCAGGCAATCAAGCTTCTCAGTTCCATTTGAAGAGAGCACAAAACAGAATGAAAACAATGGCAGATAGACACAGGTCTGAAAGGGAGTTTAAGGAAGGTGATTGGGTGTACTTGAAGCTCCAACCATATAGGCAAATTACAGTTAGGCAAAGTGTCCAACACAAGCTTTTTGCAAAGTACTTTGGGCCTTTTCAAGTGATCAAGAAAGTGGGAAATGTAGCTTACCAGTTGGAATTGCCTGCAATAGCTCAGATACACAATGTGTTTCATGTCTCCCAAATGAAGAAATGCAAGAAGGATGAAGCTATTATGGGCAGTTTCCCTGAGTGCAGAGATGATGGTTTGCTAGTTGTTACTCCAGTTGCAGTGCTGGATAGGAAGCTTATGAAGAAGCAAAACAGGGCAGTGGTTTATCTACTCATCTAGTGGTCTAATTGTTCAGTGGAGGATGCTACTTGGGAGTCCTACACAGACATCCAGAAGCGCTTCCCTGAGTTTGTCATTGATCCTTGAGGACAAGGATATTGTGAAGGGAAGGGTAATGTTAGCAGCAGAAATTAGAGAAGTCTCCAATGACAGGTGGCAGTTTCCCATTGGTCAAGACACGTCATTGGTGCCAGTCAACTCTTGGTCAAACGGCTAACTAACTTTCCCTCCAAAATCTATCCCTTTAAATATGTTATCTTCTCACATTTCATTTCAGTTGTAAACTTGTTTCTCTAAATTCTCTCTCAATTCCATTGTATCATTCCATTCAATCATTGTAACATTTCACCACATAATTCCAATAACAATCATTTGCTTTACAATTTCGAATCAAGTTCTTAAGCTTGTTGATTCCGTGTTGTTAGTGAAAGATTGTTATGAACTCTATGATAATTAGCGTGTTACAATTTTGTCTATCTTTTGTGAAGACGAGATTCGGGACACATTTAGGCTTAAAAAAAATTTCTCGAGATATTTAAACTTGTACAAACATTTTTAAAAATCATTTTTCTAATCAAAATGACTAGTCACACGACTATTTTTGCATAAAACGACATAAATCGATCAATAACGTACATTAGGTCTAGACTCGTGCCGATACGCGTTGTGCTACATTCTCACATTTTCCGAGGTAACCTCTCGCCTCAGGAGATAAAATCTCATTTCCAAACCAAACAAGTCCAAAAATACTCGCTATTAATAATTAATCAAAAATAAATACGATGTAGTATAAAAATATGTTTCGAAAACTACCGGTTGTCACACTTTGTAACCAAAGTGGACTGATGAAAGAATCAAGCTAATAAAATGTTTTATATTACATTGTGCTCGAGGTCACTCTTCTATAATAGATAGAGAGAATAGTACAATATCACGTGCTCAACTGTTTATTTATCTTTGACTTTTTTGTGAAAGACATAAAATTGAAGAAAGACGCATGACTCATTTAAATAACAATAGCCATGGGCTGTGTTAAACACGACCTAATTCACTTCCTAGTGTTTATATAAAATGTGGTATTTTTATGTTTTGGTTATGCGATGAATACTATGATTGAAAAAAAATGATGTGTTAAAAGCAGTTGTACGATGACAAATGAAAAGATAAAGTAAAAATGACCATTACACGTGGCCTTAAATTTCATTCAAAGAGCAAGGGTATGGTGGCATACTATTGTGCATGTCATTGTGTCACTTTAGCGTCACATCAGCTTTTCACATTTCATATTCACACACCAAAAACACCCCTCCCTCGTTTCACATGCCGTTTGCATGCCGTTTCATACTTTCTTTTTCTTTTTTATTTTATTTTAAATTTTCACACAAACTAACTATTCAAATATAAAATAAAAATACTGTACAAAACTAAAAAAAATGATACAAAAAGAAGTTACAAATACCAATTATGTATTTTGGGCCTAAATGAAAGTCTAATAAAAGCCTTATATTAATACTACCCTAAACCTAATACACTTCTAAAAACCCTGCAGCACACAACCGGCACCCACTTCTCCTAACTAAAAAATAATAAAATTTAGTCTTTTTCTTCATTCCACAACACAACATTCAACACCACCATTTTTATTCTTAAACATCACACACAAATAGGGGTATTATTCGGGTTGACCCGATCGGGTTCGGGTCAACTCGGGTCGGGTCAAGTCGGGTGATCGGCAGTAACCGCAAGTTTTCTCGCGAAATGATCACTTGTGAATGATCACCGTAAGGAACTTAAAACAGCTCTCACACCAACTCAATGAAGATCGAGAGTATAGTGTTTCCGTGTCGTTAAGTCCCAACGAGTCGTGCGAGAATAGTCAAACGTGTAGTGATCGAGAGATTTGAACGGAAAAGATATTTGAAGATGATTATAACTAAGGAAAACCCATAAACCACAGGGGCTTAAATGCAAATTAAAGGAGATTAAAAGATAAAATCTATTAAATAAACGCTATCACTATTTTTAAAATCGATGAACGTTAAAACTTAAAACCCACGTTAAAATAAAAATTACGTAAACGCACAAAATAAAAAGTGAAACTTACACAATATAAATCCTAAAAATATGAAAAATACATTTTTACAATCCTAATGATAAAAGAAAATTTATAGAAAAGAAAATTATTTTTATAACTATTTATCTAATTATTATTAATTAAAAACTATTTTTAACTATTTAATAATTACCTAAAATTCAAGAAATTAGGAAATAAATCTAGAAAAATAAAATTATGAAATGGAAAAGTCTAAAATATCAAACTAGAATTTTCAAAACTATTTTTGTATTTTTATGATTATTTTTCTATTTTCTAGGAATTTTAAACTATTTAAAACTAATTAAATTACTAAAATTACCAAATAAACTATGAAAAATATGGAAAATTACTTTTTTTACTTTTTATATTTATCTTAACTTAATAAAATTGAAAAATTATTTTTTTGAAGCTTTTCTTTATTTTTTGTATTAAATGCTATTTAAAAATGCTTAAAAACTCATTTAAAATAGGAAAAATAGCAAATTAACTTAGAAAAATCTGAAAATTTCAGGAAAAGCTTAAAATAATATTAAGAAGCTAAGAAAAATGGAAAATCATGGGCTTGTTTGGAGGATTAAGCAACTGATGTCCAAAGTGCTTAAAAATAAGCACTTTGGATAAGCTGATGAAGACCAATAAGCACCAAATCAAAACAGGAACTTAAAGCTAAAAGAACTTAAAAGCAACTAGAGTCAACAAGCTACACCCTCTGGATACAAGTTGTACAGATTTTGGAGAAATGAGATTATGATCTAAAAACAGTGAGAGGGTACAAGGTTGCAGCTTAAAAACAAGCACCTAAATAAGCTGGAAACCAAAAAGCAAATGTTGGAACTAGATGAAGACCTGGCTGACTATGTATAACCCAAAGCTGAGACTTGGACAAGCTCAAATGAGCTTGTTGCAAGCTCTGCAAATCTCGTGATAAAACTCGTGGTGCCCAAAGGTTCTCGCAGACAGGGAATCAAGCTTGTTTCGACAAGCTAGTTTGAGCTTAAAGAAAAAATTGTAAAAATCTACTAAAATGACCATAGGAAAGTAGACCAGGAGGAGTTTCTAAAACCACAAGACTCACTTGTATTGACCAAGAAATGAGTCCATGAAAATTCTTCCTAATGCACCTCAAAACAGGTTTTCAAGATTTTGACTTTTGACAAATTTTGTTACTTTGACTAAAATGAACTTTGATCCTAATTTATGGACTAAGCTTGATGTTATATGATGTATTGACACAAAAGCAACCTTTATCTATGTCTTTTGAACATAAAACAAGATTTGATTATCAAAAATCTCAACAGATTCATCGCTAAGACATAATGCATACAATTTTGACTATGAGCTCTTGTAGGTACAGTGTTTAAGATGTAAATGAGCTCAATATAGCTTAACAAACATGAACCAAAAGGGCTTAACCATTTGAAAAGACCATTATGACAGTTATAGCAAGAAACCAAACACACCCTTATCTTATCATATACAAATTAAAATACTTAAACTACTAAACCGCTTTAGACCATTGATCAAGCTAAACTTAAATACCTTAAATACAACTAAATATACTAATTTAGACTAAAGATGATCACGATTACAAGCTCAACAAAAGACCGCCAATTGACTTGAAATATGGAAATGAGAAATTCACTTACATGAGATCAACTGTATGCAGACTAAAACCAAACCTAAAAGTGCTCTAACCTAATCTAATACATCCCAAATCAACTCGCTCACCCCATTCCTTGTCCAAACTGTTTGAACCCAAAATTTGCTTCCTTGTTGACTTTTGTTGACCATACAAAGAATATTGCTTAGAACGATTCCAAAGCTCATCAAAAGCTATCACCAGCTCATATAAGCTTATACAAACTAGAAAAGAAGCTATATAAAGCTTGAATACAAGATTTTGAAAATTAAAATTGTAACAGTGACCTTAACCATATGAATTGATAATATATCTTAACTTGGAACTTAAAATTGATTTATATTGATTAAAAAACTTGATTAAAGTACAATGGAAGAGAAAATTACAACTTTAAAACATTACTTAAGCTTAATTAATAAAAACGACATACAATTTTAATTAAAAACTAACTACTGCTTGTTTCCTTGGTCTTCTTCTTTCTTTTATACCTAAAAGCTCTCCACGTGTCCTTTAGAGCAGATCCCACCTCCTTTTAGATCCAATGGGAGAGTTTTGGTTGACTTGGCCACTTTTCCAATTGGCGGGAAAAGTGGTTTTGACTTCGGGCCTTCCGAGCTAGCACTAGGGGGTGGACTTGTAGGGTTTATGATGAGCGGGGAAGTGATAAGGCATTGGAAAATGGAATCGAGAGGTGTTGCAGAGGGCACAGCCAAGTGGAGAAGAAAAACTGTGGAGGGAAACCGTGTGGTTGTTTGACCGGTGTTGACCAAGGGTTCAAAAGGGTAAAGGGTCACAGTCAAAATGGCAGGGGTCATATGGGCTTTGATAGGTCCAAAATTGTTTTGACAAGGCATATTAATGATAAGGACTAAACATGTAATTCTTCAAACTTGAGGGCCATTCCTGTAATTTTCCAAACTTGATACAAGGACTAAACTGCCAAACTTCAATAGTACAAGGACCGCTTTTGACAATTTCAAATTTTCCGTGGACCAAACTTGACAATTTTGAAAGTTCAGGACCTTTTTCGCCATTTTACAAAAGATTTATTCAAGGACCATTTTGACAAATTAGAATATTTCGTGGACCTTGAATAACATTTCTCTTTATTTAGATTTACTGTGGACTGCTTTTGACAACTTTTGAAACTTGGGGACTAAACCGCCAATTATGCAAATTTGATACGCTTTTTCACCGATTTTGATTTTTTGCATTTAAAACACATAAAACACTTATTTGTGATATTTTTATCATTTTGATGCATTTCGAGTGTTTTCGATGTTTTTGCGCTTAATTGGTACAAAAATGATGAGTATTTAGACACTCATCAATCCCCCACACTAAGATATTGCTAGTCCCTAGCAATGTTTTGAGAAAATTAATGGATTTTATCTCTTTACCAAAAGCCATTACTTCGGGGTAGCCAAATGTTTCAGATTCAAGTAAGAACCATGGTACACTCGATAACCATGTGATTTTGAGCAAACCACCAAATTTTCAACGGATTTGATTTGTCTTTACCGAAGCCGCACTTTCTCGGACTAGCCAACTCTTAGATAAATTATCAATATTATCTTTGGTGAGCTGATTACCAATTATGGATTTTCCATCGCCTTTACCACAAGCCATAAACTTGCGGGCTAGCCAACTCTTCACTTTTAAGGATATGGTGAGTGAATACCATACAATTTTGGGCAAATTGTAAGTCGTCAACGGATTTGAGATATCTTTACCAAGAGCCGTTTGCTCTCGGATTAGCCAATCCTTATGTGGGTTAGACATGGTGGATCGATTACCATTTGTTGTGTTTAGTACATAGTACTTTCACTAAAAAAATTTTTAAAATTTGGCCATTTTGGGGAAAAGGGACTAAAAGAGTATATTTATGATCAAAATTCGCTGAATTTCCCCCACACTTAGAAATGAATATTGTCCTCAATATTCAAAGTACCACCGTTATGCCGAAACTTTAGAACGAAAAGATAATAAACCTAGCTAAGTGTGGAAACACAACAATTATTCTCTTTTCAATATTTACAATTTTCATTCATTTTTAGATCTATATACAACATGTGGGGCATCTCCCCACACTAGGGTGGTACACACGGTGAAAACCCATGTAGCATGCTATGTTTTTGATTACCGAGTCGCTAGCTTGACTCGACCTCAATTAATTTGTTCATGGGGAAGTAAGTGGAAGAGACAATCTCCATCTGACTTTCATTCAAGATGTTTGGATAAACATTGAAGCACGTGAAAGTTCCACACCGATGAGATACGTCAAGTCTAAAGACTAAAACCGCTCAAACACCAATGCAATTAAGATCGGAGGAGGATAGAGTCTCCCGGTCGTTATGTCCCAAATGAGCTATGCAATGGATAAATCAACGTCTAGTAATCGAGAAGTTTGAACAGAAAAAGGATTATGAATGATATTATAACTACGAGAAAAGCCAACAAATTAAAAACGCCTTAAATGCAAATTAAAGAAAATTAAAAAGATAAAACCTATTAAATAAACGCTATCACTATTTTTAAAGTGATGAACGTTTAAAACCTAAAACGTACGTTTAAATTAAAATCTACGCGACGTACAAAATAAAAAAGTGAAACTAATGCAGTATTAACCCTAAAAATATGAAAATGATGTTTTTATAAACCTAATGATATAAGAAAATATTTAGAAAAAGAAAATTATTTTTAAAACTAATTATCTAATTAAAAACTATTTTTAACTATTAATTAATTACCTAAAATACAAGAAAATAGGAAATTAAGCTAGAAAAATAAGATTAAGACTTGGAAAAGTCTAAAATATCAAAATAGACTTTTAAAAACTATTTTTGTATTTTTGTGACTATTTTTCTATTTTCTATGGATTTTAAACTATTAAAACTAATTAAATTACTAAAATTACCAAATAAGCTATGAAAAATCTAGAAAATTACTTTTTCACTTTTTATATTTATCTAAGCCTAAGAAAATTGAAAACTTATTTTTTGAACCTTTTCTAATTTTTGTATTAAATGCTATTTAAAAGTATTAAAACTAATTAAAAATAGGAAAAATAGCAAAACGACTTATAAAAATCTGAAAAATTCAGGAAACTCTAAAATAATGATAAGAAGCTATGAAAATTAGAAAACAGTGCTTGTGTACAAGATTATGGAGTCGATGTGATATTGCTTATTGAAATAAGCACAAAATAAGCCAAATGATTAAAACAGCAACCAGCGATCACGAAGCACTAATATACCAAATTAACTAGATTTCAGCTAAAACAATAAGCTCTAACCACTGAATAACAAATTAACTCAGATTTGATGTTATTGATATTAAGCTAAAAGCAAAATTGGTATCACTGCGGACTAGAAATAAGCACCAAAATAAGCTCTAAACTAAAAACCAACTATTGAGTTCTAAACTATACCTAAGTGACTACCACTGACCAAAAGACTAGACCTGGGTGAGATCTTTTGAACCCTGTGCAAGCTGCACAAATTCTGAGAAAAATCTCAGTTTAATCTGAGACAGTGGAGCAGGGGACCAGGTCCTGTCTTTGAGCTTATACAGAAGCTTATTTAGCAAACAAAAGCTAGAACCAGATAATATGTCTTAAAGACCACCTATTAGACTGCTTATAACCAAAAATTCAGACCCTGAAACACTGAAATGAACCCTGTGTCTCAGTTGCAATCTCTGCATAAAACCACTTTTTCACTATTTTGACTTTTTGAAAAACAAACACAGTTGACTTTCTTGAGATTTGATCCAATTTTATGGTGATCTAGGTGTAATATGATGTAATGAAGCTACAACAACCTTTGTTAATTACTTTTGAACACAAATCAAGGATTTCCAAACCCAAAATTCCAACAGTGGACAAGTGAGACAGATTCACAATAAACTTTGACTTTTTTAGCTTGCAGGCATACAATTTTGACTGAAATGAGTTGAATGAGACTAAACAAGCATGAGTCAACAACAGATAAACACTGATTGGGTCTTTAATACGAAAACTTTGCAATCCCAAACACCCTTTAAAAACTTGTTTTGCCAATTTAAATGAGATAACACCTAACTAATCATACATAAATGATCAAACTAGATTACTTTACCCTAATTACTACTACTTAAACCGAATTGATGCTTATAATCACCACAAATCTGATTTTAGCAAAATAACTTGAAACAACTTACAAGAGGTCCAAGACCACTATGGCCTGCCACACATGAAACAAGGAACCACTATCCTAATCCAACCCAATAGCTTCCATTTCAACCCATTTCCACCTTTGAATCACCCCTTATCATGTCTGCACCCATTTTGCTCCTTGGTTTGACTTTTGTTGACCAGTTGCACAAGTTGTATGAAATGTACCAATAAGCTTATACAAAGCTTTAACAAGCTTATTAGACCTTGTTTTAGCTTTAAAGTAGATTGCTAACAGTTTTGATAGTGAATTTGATATTGAGAAAATGCAACAGTAGCATAAAAATTGGAAAATGATCTTGAACTGAAATTGATACTTGATTAAGATTGAAATACACTTGAATACTATTGTTGAGTACAAATTAACTTCAAAACAATACTGAATACTAGTTAAAGTGATACAAACTAAAAACGACATACAATATTTTAAAACTAAGACTAACTATGTCTTCATGCTTCCACTTGCTTCTTATAAGCTCAAAAGTCCTTCTCTATCTCTTCGGTCAAATCCCATCAAAACACGGGCCCTTGGATGTCTTTTGAGTAATCTTGACCGTTGAGAGGATTTGGCGGAAAACACGGTACAAGGGAATTGGGACAGGACAAGGTGTATTAATTGTAGTGGGATGGTTGGTGAGGTGAGGGGACAAATGGTGAGGAGTAGGGTGGGTTGGCGGTGGGTGGTGGTGGGTATGGTGGGCGAGACAAGGTGAGGAAAAGAAGGAGAAAGGGGCGGGTTTTTAGTTGTGTTTAATGGTGGGTTGGGTTGGTCGGGTCAAAGGGTTGGACCGGGTAAAGAGTTTTGGGCTAGGGGTGTTGGGTTTGGGCTTGGGTAATATTTTGAGTCCGTTTGGTTTGTAGAATTATTAAACATAGGGACCAAAGATGTAATATTTCAATTCCCAAGGACCAAACATGCACATTATGAAAAGTAGCCAAAGGGGTGTTGTTGCCAACTTAAAATAGTCCAAGGGTTGATTTTTGACTTTTTTGAAAATCCCAAGGACTAATT
Source organism: Chrysanthemum lavandulifolium (assembly GCA_022545495.1). Lineage (NCBI taxonomy): Eukaryota > Viridiplantae > Streptophyta > Magnoliopsida > Asterales > Asteraceae > Chrysanthemum > Chrysanthemum lavandulifolium. Next base: position 208,337,488 of record CM040240.1, read on the forward strand.
TTGAACAATTTGGATTTTTAGGGACTAAAATGTAATTTTCTCAAAACTTTTAGGTTTCTCACCAAAGGACTAAATATGACATTTTATGATTTTAAAAGACCTTTGGTGACTTTTCTTTTGAAATTGGGCTCGGGGACTATTTTGACAATTTATGAAACTTGGGGATCTAAAGCGCAATTTTGCAAAATTGATATGTTTTCATCGATTTTGATATTTTGAATTTGAAACACATAAAACACGATTTGTGATATTTTGATCATTTTGATGTGTTTCGAGTATTTTCGAGATGATTTTGCGGTTTATTTTGTATAAAATGATGAGTATTTACACACTCATCAATCCCCACATCGAGATATTGCTAGTCCCTAGCAATGATTTGAGAAAAACTAATGGATTTGAAACTCTTTACCAAAAGCCATCACTTGGAGTAGCCAAATGTTTCAGTTCAAGTAAGAACCATGGTACATCGATAACCATGTGATTTTGAGCAAACCACCGACTTTCAACGGATTTGATTTTGTCTTTACCGGAAGCCGTACCTTACGGACTAGCCAACTCTTAGATAAATTATCAACATTATCTTTGGTGAGTGAATACCAATTATGGATTTTCCATCGCCTTTACCACAAGCCATAATCTTGCGGGCTAGCCAACTCATTATCTTTTGAGGATGATGGGGAGTGAAGAACCATACAATTTTGGGCAAATTGCAAGCCATATAAACGGATTTGAGAAATCTTTACCAAGAGCCGTTTGCTCTGGATTAGCCAATCCTTTTGTCTTCTGAGACAAGGCGGATGATAACTCGATGAGAAAGTGTAGAACACTTACTCGAAAAAAAAAAAAAAAAAAAAATTTTGGCCAAAAGCGGGATTAGGCGGTATAATTACATGATAAAATTCGTGAGAATCCCCACACTTAGAAATGAATATTGCCCTCAATATTCAAAGTACCGCGGTTATGCCGAAACAAAGAACGTGAAAGGGAAATACTATGGCCATTATTTAGAAAGAAGATTTTTTTTTTTTTTTTTTTTTTTTTTTTTTTTGAAACACATGGCAACCCCCACACTAGGGTGGTAGAAAGAGGTGAGAAGATGTAAATATGGGTGAAAACCCATATGGCATGCTCTTGTTTTTGATTCCCGAGTCGCTAGCTTGACTCGATCCCGCATTCATTGGTTCATGGGGAAAGTTTGAAGATCCGGACAACCATGGATGGAATGTCCTCTCCAAAATAATGCTTCACTCGATGACCATTCACTTTGAAATTAGGACCATCGGGTTGAGATAACTCAATGGTGCCATAAGGATAAACCTTAGCGATGGTAAATGGACCGGACCAACGGGATTTGAGCTTTCAGAAAATCTTCAATCTTGAATTGAAAAGAAGGACTCGATCACCAACGTTGAAAACGCGGTTCTTGATTTTTGAGTCATGGATCTTCTTTGTCTTTTGTTTATAGATCAAAGAGTTCTCGTAAGCTTGATCACGGAGTTCATTTAATTCATTCATTTGAACTTTCCGATGATCACCGTTGTCGAATATCATAGTTAGCATGCTTCAAGGCCCAGTATGCCTTGTGCTCGAGCTCAACCGGAAGATGACATGCCTTCCGTACACCGGCTTGTATGGAGTGCACCGATGGGTGTTTTGTAAGTGTCACGGAAGGCCCAGTGCGTCATCTAATCTATCCGACCAAGAGGCACGGTTTTCGCCAACCGTCCTCTCCAAGATTCTTTAATCCCCGGTTAGAAACTTCCACTTGCCCACTTGTTTGTGGGTGGTACGCAGTAGAGGTACGATGAGTTACACCATACTTTTGCATGACTCTTGCAAATTGGTCATTGCAGAAGTGCGTACCACGATCACTGATGATGGCTCGTGGAGTTCCAAACCTAGCAAATAAGGATTTCAAGAATTTCACAACAACTCGGGCATCGTTGGTGGGTAAAGCCTTAGCTTCAACCCATTTTGACAAGTAGTCAACGGCCACGAGTATGTACTTATTTCCATGAGAAGAAGGAAATGGCCCCATAAAGTCAATGCCCCATATGTCAAAAATCTCACACACTTGAATGGCGTTTTGCGGCATTTCATTCCTTTGTGAGATATTCCCGTGACGCTGACAAGCGTCGCGTGTTTCAACGAATTCATGGGCATCCTTATAGATTGTGGGCCAATAGAATCCCGAATCAAACACCTTCTTGGCGGTGTAGTTGGGGCTATGATGTCCCCAAGTGGGTCCGAATGGCAAGCCTTGAGAATGTCAACGGCTTCACGACCATACACACATCGCCGGATGACTTGATCCGCACGGATTTTAAACAAGTAGGGTCGTCCCGAAATAATGTTTCACATCTTTAAAGAATTTATTTTACGTTGGGACGACATCCCTTTCACCACAAAGTTACCCGCATGGTAATTTGCAAAGTCGGCAAACCATGGGGTAGAAGAATCTCCACGAAAAGAAACCATATTGAGTGTTTCGAGAGGAAAAGTTTCATTGATTTCCTTTTCTCGAACACATTTTGATGAGGGTTCTCTAATCGGGAGAGATGATCGTGACCGTGTTCTCGGCTCCTTTTTATCACGAATGATGATATCAAATTCTTGTAGGAGGAGAACCCAACGGAGCAATCTCGGCTTTGCATCTTGTTTAGCAAAGAGATATTTGAGTGCCGAGTGATCCGTATACACCACGCATTTGGTCAAGATAAGATATGGCGAAACTTCTCAAACGCATACACCACCGCTAATAATTCTTTTTCCGTGGTGGTGTAATGAGTCCGAGCTTGATCATCGTTTTGCTCGCGTAGTGGATTGGTGGAAATGTTTGGTTTTGCGTTGCCCCAAGACCGCACCGATTGCAAAATCACTTGCATCGCACATGAGCTCGAAGGGTAAGTCCGATCGGGGCAACTAGAATGGGTGCTTCCGTAAGCTTTTTCTTAAGTGTTTCAAAAGCTTGATGCACTCGGGAGAGAAGATGAAAGGAGCATCTTTTCGAGAAGATGGGTCATAGGCAGGCGATTTTAGAGAAATCTTGAATAAATCTACGATAAAACCCGGCATGACCTAGAAAACTCCTAACACCTTTGACAGTAGTAGGATGAGGTAGTTTAGCAATGACATCAACTTTTGCTCTATCTACCTCAATCCCATTCTTAGAAATCTTATGGCCGAGGACTATGCCCTCTTTGACCATAAAGTGGCTCTTCTCCCAGTTTAGACATAGATTGGTGTCTTCACACCTTTTAAGCATTTTGTCTAAGTGGGAGAGACAAGTCTGAAATGAGTCCCCAATGACCGAGAAGTCATCCATAAACACCTCCATAGTTTCCCGATCATGTCGTGGAAAATGGCCATCATACAACGTTGGAGCGTGCGGGAGCATTGCATAAGCCAAAAGGCATACGTCTATAGGCAAACGTCCCGTATGGGCGGTGAATGTGGTTTTCTCTTGATCCGGCGGATCAATGGGGATCTGAAAGTAACCCGAGAAACCATCAAGGAAACAATAGTACTCGTTCCTCGCTAATCTCTCAAGCATCCGGTCCATGAAGGGTAGAGGAAAATGGTCTTTCGGGTGGCATCATTTAACTTTCGATAGTCAATGCACACACGCCATCCGTAACCAATCGAGTTGGAATCAACTCGTTTTCTTCATTCGTGACAACAATAATGCCACCCTTTTTGGAACGCAATGAATTGGGCTAACCCAAGGACTATCGAGATCGGGTAAATCGGACCGGCATCAAGAAGTTTGAGAACCTCTTGTTTGATAACCTCGTGAATCTTAGGATTCACCCTTCTCTCGACTTTTGATCGCTTGGTTTGAAGTCATCCTCCATTAAGATTTTGTGAGTACAAAACTCGGGGTTGATACCTTAATATCGGAGAGTTTCAAGCAATTGCTTGTTTGTGTGACTTCAAGACCTTTATGAGAGGTTTTCTCCTCCTCGGTCAAGTCTTTAGCAATTATGACGGGTAATTTATCATCACCCTCCAAGAATGCATACTCGAGATGAGGAGGTAGGTCCTTAAGTTCAACCTCGGGAAATTCTTGATGGAAGATTGCACCGATTTGATTTCCTCAATTGTGATTTCTTTCGGAGGAGTGAAGGTAATGGATCTTCATTAAGCAATTGCTCAAGATAGAGAATATCCCCTCCGAATCATACACACCATCAATTCCGGCGGAATTGATTCATCGATAACCAAGAATTCATCGATCTCTTCGGAAGGAAGTCACCTCCCTCAAACGGGTGAGAGAGGGGAAGAGTCGGCAATGATAGGATGAGAAGATGTGGTGGAATTGGAATTCCCACTCACGTAATTATGAAGATAACCAAGAAACTCTTGAGTACTCCTCGAAGCAATGTCAATTAAATCGACTCGATTAATTGATTCGATATCATAATTTGAGGAGTACCTCGAAGTCGATCGAGGTTAAAGGTATGACTTCATTACCCACACGGAGAGTGATCTCTTGCTCAAATACATCGATAAGAGCACACGCCCGTCCTCAAGAATCCCGCCCAACAATGAGGGGAACTCGAGGATCGACATCGAAATCAACGACCACAAAGTCGTGGGAAGTGGAACTTTCCTACTTTCACGAATACATCCTCGGCAATGCCAAGAGGACGAGATATAGATCGATCCGCAAGCTCGAGAGTCATGCGGTAGGAATAAGTTCCGGAAGAGCAGTTGTTTCCATCTTGAATCTGGCATCAGTTGATGCTTGCACCAAGATCGGCAAGGGCAAAGCATTCAATCATCCCGGAAAACACAAGGAAGAAGAAATTTTCCGGGATCTCCAAGCTTCTCGGGAAGCTTTTTCAACAAGGCTGGCGAGCAATTCTCATTCAAAGGAGTCTTAGCCATTTCAAACGACTTTTCTTTGTTGCTCGGCATATGTTTGAGTAGATGCAAACTTTGGCATTAACATGATGGCATCCATGAAGCTTATGTCAAAGTGAAGTTCTTGGAAAATCGAAAGAATTTTTCCATCGATGACTAGCTTTCTCGCGGAGCTTTGCTCATGTAACCGTGAGGATAAGGAAGAGAAGATTTGGATTGTTTCTCAACAGAGCTACAGGAGGTTCAAAACAACTCCTTGATTCAACTTGGGTTTCGGACCACTTGAGGTTGGACTACAGAAGGTTGGACGTGTCTTGGTGCCGTGGACTTGAATAATGCACTTTGTCCGTTGTTTCCTTGGTAACTTGACTAAATGCCACAGGAGGAGGGGCATAGGAGTCGAGGTCCATTGTGTGTCGGAGGTTCACTTTCCACTACCTTTGGGAGAGAAGAAGAAGGGTAGTAGGAACAGCGGGTCCGAATAAGAAGCACCACCGGGTTGTGATCGCTTTGCATCGCCCCTCGGATTAGCGATCGTGTTGCTAGGTAAAGTACCGAGCCCGAGGGTCGATCATTTAAAGACTTCTTGATGTCGAAATTTGGGCGACCAACAACCGATTCATTTCCTCTTGGGATTTCATGAATTGTTTCAACAACTCATCGGATGATGGTCTGGTTGGAACAGGATGGCTGAGTTTGCACAGAAAATTCGCCTCTATTGTTAGGATTAGGGCCTTGATTACGAAAATTCCTTGATTGTTTCCATGATAATACCACAGGTTGAAATTTCCCGACACTGGTTTCTATTGTAATTTCCTTGATGTTGGAAATTTTGATTCGATTTTGAAAACCGTTGTTTTGATTGAATTGACCTTGGTTTTGGAAACCTTGGTTTGGTCTATTCGATTCGATTACGGTTTTGGTTTTGATTGAAACCGGAGGTCCGAGTAGTGGTTAGGGCGGTGGTTCGGTCTCTGAGAGCACGATATTGATTGCCTCCTTGATTAGACATCCCGCCCACAAAGATTAGCTTCAAAGGGTTACCATCGGTGGCCATACAGTTATAATAAGCATGGGGCCACCACGGTAACACAGACTTCCACTTTCTTAACTTCAACAGGAGGTGAAGTTTGTGGAAAAGAGACTTTCTTTTGATTGGAGAGAACCAAAGCTTGGATAGCTTCCGTGAGTTTATCAATCTTAGCATCGGTGCTAGACCGACTCACAGGCGATGAAGAAGAAGAAGGACCAACAACGACTTGAGAAACAACCGCTTGCTTCGTGCAAGGCGGACCTTGGACTTGTTTTCGATTATCGCCAAAGCTTCTTTGACAGCTTTGCTTAGGAAATTTCCTCCGCGGAGGAATTGAGAGAATCTTGATCGATTGACTCACTCCATTGTAGAAAGTATCGAGTTGCATCAACTCGGAGAAACCGTGGTGAGGACATTTCATGAAGCAATTCCTTGAAACGATCCCACGATTCATGAAGGATTCATCAAACTTTCGAGTGAACTTGATGATTTCATTTTAAGACTCGTGGTCTTGGAAGGTGGATAGAATTCATTCACAAATTTCTTCACGGATCTTCCCATGTCTCTATAGACCGAGGGGTTGTTTTCAAGCCAAATCCGGGCTTGCCCTCAAGAGAAAATGGGAAGAAGAAGCTTAATGACCTCGGAAGGGACATTCTTATACTTGATGGTAGATGCAATCTTGTTAAACCATCTTATATGAGCATGAGGATCGTCCGCTCAAAACCGTAGAAGCGATTTGAAGTTACAAGATTGATAACCGGTCTTGAGTTCAAAATTTTCACCACGATGGGTGGAATAACGATAGCATCTCCATACCCGTCGATGGGTGCACGGAGAAGCTCACATAGGAATCTCATCCGCCATGATAGCGGATGAGTGCGAGCATCCGGATCTCGGATCCGATCGATGGAGCAGAAAGTCTGCGAACACGCCTTCTTGGAATCTTGACAAGCTCACGAAATGGGCTTACGGATCTAGAAGAGCGAGTGCGCATACACTAGAATTAACTCTAAGGAAACTCGAGTTAAGGAGAGAAATGGAATTATGAAAATCTTTCACATGAGAATGAGAATTATGAAGACGTTTTGTAAAAATAGGGTGAGAAGAATCTTTATGGGTTTTACGGTTTCGAAACGTCGATATCACAACAAAATCAATTAACACAAAATCGAGGCAAAACAACGATGAACTTAACCAATAATCCAAGGTGAATGGCTTCTTTGAAAAAGGTACACCAATCACAATGGACACAAAGGCAAGTTTTATATCTTTAGTTCGGGAACTTATTATGGTCGCACCCAGTTAGGTAGTGCTTTGCCTTGGTTTTCGGTGGTAATCTTTTAAGTTGTTAATTATTAGAAAGCGACGATTCTTTTGTATTTTTATTTTTGATACATATATAGAAACAAAAGAGAAAATATTTTTGTGTTTTATCGTTTTGCTTGTTTTTGGGTTTTGGATTTTTAGAAGAAAATATGGATATATATATATACAGAGATGGATGATATAAACAATGAGTGAGGATTCAAACAACTAATCTGCTAAAGCGGAGATAAATCAAGACCTGACTCCCGCGGCGGCAAAATTTGATCGGTCCAAACAGTCAAGTCTAAAAGACTAAAAGCGCTCAAACACCAATGCAATTAAGATCGAGGAGGATAGAGTCTCCCCGGTCGTTATGTCCCAAATGAGCTATGCAATGGATAAATCAACGTCTAGTAATCGAGAAGTTTGAGCAGAAAAAGGATTATGAATGATATTATAACTACGAGAAAAGCCAACAAATTAAAAACGCCTTAAATGCAAATTAAAGAAAATTAAAAGATAAAACCTATTAAATAAACGCTATCACTATTTTTAAAGTGATGAGCGTTTAAAACCTAAAACGACGTTTAAATTAAAATCTACGTGACGTACAAAATAAAAAGTGAAACTAATGCAATATTAACCCTAAAAATATGAAAATGATGTTTTATAAACCTAATGATATAAGAAAATATTTAGAAAAATAAAATTATTTTTAAAACTAATTATCTAATTAAAAACTATTTTAACTATTAATTAATTACCTAAAATACAAGAAAATAGGAAATTAAGCTAGAAAAATAAGATTAAGACTTGGAAAAGTCTAAAATATCAAAATAGACTTTTCAAAACTATTTTTGTATTTTTGTGACTATTTTTCTATTTTCTATGGATTTTAAACTATTAAAACTAATTAAATTACTAAAATTACCAAATAAGCTATGAAAATCTAGAAAATTACTTTTTCACTTTTTATATTTATCTAAGCCTAAGAAAATTGAAAACTTATTTTTTGAACCTTTTCTAATTTTTGTATTAAATGCTATTTAAAAGTATTAAAACTAATTAAAAATAGGAAAAATAGCAAAACGACTTATAAAAATCTGAAAAATTCAGGAAACTCTAAAATAATGATAAGAAGCTATGAAAATTAGAAAACAGGTGCTTGTGTACAAGATTATGGAGTCGATGTGATATTGCTTATTGAAATAAGCACAAAATAAGCCAAATGATTAAAACAGCAACCAATCGATCACGAAGCACTAATATACCAAATTAACTAGATTTCAGCTAAAACAATAAGCTCTAACCACTGAATAACAAATTAACTCGATTTGATGTTATTGATATTAAGCTAAAAGCAGAAATTGGTATCACTGCGGACTAGAAATAAGCACCAAAATAAGCTCTAAACTAAAAACCAACTATTGAGTTCTAAACTATACCTAAGTGACTACCACTGACCAAAAGACTAGACCTGGGTGAGATCTTTTGAACCCTGTGCAAGCTGCACAAATTCTGAGAAAAATCTCAGTTTAATCTGAGACAGTGGAGCAGGGGGACGAGGCACATCTTTGAGCTTATCTTCAAGCTTATTTAGCAAACAAAAGCTAGAACCAGATAATATGTCTTAAAGACCACCTATTAGACTGCTTATAACCAAAAATTCAGACCCTGAAACACTGAAATGAACCCTGTGTCTCAGTTGCAATCTCTGCATAAAACCACTTTTTCACTATTTTGACTTTTTGAAAACAGAAACACAGTTGACTTTCTTGAGATTTGATCCAATTTTATGGTGATCTAGGTGTAATATGATGTAATGAAGCTACAACAACCTTTGTTAATTACTTTTGAACACAAATCAAGGATTTCCAAACCCAAAATTCCAACGGTGGACAAGTGACAGATTCACAATAAACTTTGACTTTTTAGCTTGTAGGGCATACAATTTTGTGAAATGAGTTGAATGAGACTAAACAAGCATGAGTCAACAACGAGATAAACACCGATTGGGTCTTTAATACGAAAACTTTGCAATCCCAAACACCCTTTAAAAACTTGTTTTGCCAATTTAAATGAGATAACACCTAACTAATCATACATAAATGATCAAACTAGATTACTTTACCCTAATTACTACTACTTAAACCGAATTGATGCTTATAATCACCACAAATCTGATTTTAGCAAAATAACTTGAAACAACTTACAAGAGGTCCAAGACCACTATGGCTCGCCACACATGAAACAAGGAACCACTATCCTAATCCAACCCAATAGCTTCCATTTCAACCCATTTCCACCTTTGAATCACCCTTATCATGTATCGCACCCATTTTGCTCCTTGGTTTGACTTTTGTTGACCAGTTGCACAAGTTGTATGAAATGTACCAATAAGCTTATACAAAGCTTTAACAAGCTTATTAGACCTTGTTTTAGCTTTAAAGTAGATTGCTAACAGTTTTGATAGTGAATTTGATATTGAGAAAATGCAACAGTAGCATAAAAATTGGAAAATGATCTTGAACTGAAATTGATACTTGATTAAGATTGAAATACACTTGAATACTATTGTTGAGTACAAATTAACTTCAAAACAATACTGAATACTAGTTAAAGTGATACAAACTAAAAAAACGACATACAATATTTTAAAACTAAGACTAACTATGTCTTCATGCTTCCACTTGGCTTCTTATAAGCTCAAAAGTCCTTCTCTATCTCTTCTGGTCAAATCCCATCAAAAACCTGGGCCCTTGGATGTCTTTTGAGTAATCTTGACCGTTGAGAGGATTTGGCGGGAAAACCTGGTACAAGGGAATTGGGACAGGGACAAGGTGTATTAATTGTAGTGGGATGGTTGGTGAGGTGAGGGGGACAAATGGTGAGGAGTAGGGTGGGTTGGCAGGTAGGTGGTGGCTGGGTATGGTGGGCAGACAAGGTGAGGGAAAGAAGGAGAAAGGGGGGCGGGTTTTTTAGTTATTTAAATGGTGGGTTGGGTTGTTGGTCAAAGGGTTGGAGTGGCGGGTAAAGTTTTGGGCTAGGGTGTTGGGTTTGGGCTTGGGTAATATTTTGAGTCCGTTTGGTTTGTAGAATTATTAAACATAGGGACCAAAGATGTAATATTTCAATTCCCAAGGACCAAACATGCACATTATGAAAAGTAGCCAAAGGGTGTTGTTGCCAACTTAAAATAGTCCAAGGGTTGATTTTGACTTTTTGAAAATCCCAAGGACTAATTTTGAACAATTTGGATTTTAGGGACTAAAATGTAATTTTCTCAAAACTTTTAGGTTTCTCACCAAAGGACTAAATATGACATTTTATGATTTTAAAAGACCTTTGGTGACTTTTCTTTGAAATTGGGCTCGTGGACTATTTTTGACAATTTATGAAACTTGGGGACTAAAGCGCAATTTTGCAAAATTGATATGTTTTTCATCGATTTTGATATTTTGAATTTGAAACACATAAAACACCGATTTGTGATATTTTGATCATTTTGATGTGTTTTCGAGTATTTTCGAGATGATTTTGCGGTTTATTTTGTATAAAATGATGAGTATTTACACACTCATCTCAATCGAGTATCAAAGAGTGGATTCTCGATATTAAAGTGAATTCAGTCGAATTCAAATAGAGGATTAGTTGTGGATTCTTGTTCCATCAGACTCATCACTATCCTCAACTGGTATCAAAGAGTGGATTCTCGAAATTAAAGTGAATTCGAGTCGAATTCAAATAGAGGATTAGTGAAAGTAGTTTTGAGTGTTTCAGAACAAAGTGATTAACATTCTCAATTGAATTTGTTGGGATAAGAAGTGAGTGAGCGATCATTATCAAGGAGACTTTCGCCTCCCGATTAGCTTTGAATCGGAAAGACTATCATTACTTTCCGATGAAAGTGGATTGGTGTGAGTGAGCTCATCGGTGAACTCCTCAAGAGGATGATCGAGATCGATCGTGAGAGTGATGCCTCAACATACTCGATGTTTCCATGAGAAGTACAATCGTCGCTAACATCGGAGAAAGTTTCAAAATGATCTTTGAACACTCAAGAGGAGATAGAATCACACACGATCGAAGTTCCTGTGACTCTCTCGGATTGGGACAAGGTTCTCAACACTAGATTTTATGAATTCGTCCGATTCCTTTTCGGAACAAGTGTCAAGATGCTCGTCCCCATGTTCGAGAGAGTGAGTGGGAGCTTGGGTGTGATAGCGATTATTGAGATGGAATCTCAAGCTGCTTTGGATGTCATCGATGAACTTGATGAATCAAGTGTATCATCATCATCACTTGTCATCGGGAATAAAAGCGAAATTGAGAGCTAGATCCGTTTGCTTTTTCTTTTGCAATTGATTCCTTAATGATTTCTCAAAGGCGATTTGGGATTTTATTTTAGCGACTGATCTTGACTAGCAATTCTTCCATGGATTTCTCATGTGAATTTGGAATGACGGGACATTGTGGGAGTGGAGATTTGTCAAACCGGAAGGTTGACATTGATAATCCTCATGAGGACCCCACAATATACACAAGAAATACTAGGAACATTATGAAGTGCAGTTTTATTGAACTCCTCAGCTCTTTTCACTAACTCTAGAAGCTCTAGATAAGTGTCTTGTTGGGTTTCTTTGGGAGTTTGAGTTATTTGGCATCGTGGAGGTTGATCGTGGTATGGATAGTCGTAATTGTTACAAGGAAATGGATTCCTGTTTGACAATCGAGCTGAAATGGGGACCTCCACAGTTCTCACAACAAAATGATTGTTGTGGGTGGTCATGTGAATAATATGGAATTTGGTCATTTCAAAGTCTCGAGTGTTACCGTAAAACTGTCAGACAAACGTGTTTCGGATTGACACTCAAATCCTTGGTGAGGACCTCCACAATACTCACAAAGAAGAATGTTGGTTATATGAAGATGAGTCGGGTGTGGTGGGTAATTGGAAAAATTTGAGGGTCGTTAAATGAGTTCGATTAGGATCATAATCAAATGAATTCCTCGAACCACAAAACAAACAACTCCCGTTACGGATATCATTACCACATTGTACACACGTACACCAACGATGTGGTGAACCATAAAGAGGTTCACCACAACCGACACAAGGAATAAACGATTCTATTTGAGAGTTATGAGAAGGAATCTGTTTATTCAAAGGATCAACAAAACCAACATGGTGATCTGAATGACTATTAAGTCTCGAAGAACATTTTGAAAAATTCGGAGGTGGGACAAGTGGTGTGCTCTGAGAGCTAGCAATTTCCACCACTTCCGTTATGGTCTCCGGTTCTGGTTCTTGAGAAACGTAAAGATTAGGCAAGTCATTCATGCGAGTCACCGGTGTTTGAACGGGTTCATCGTAATCAATTCTAATTCTCGACCTTTTTTCATCGGCTTGAATTTGTTCGATTAGATTACGGGCTCTATCTTCAAAGAAAGTGTCCTCGTAATCCTCGGTGGGTGCTTGGGGTAGCTCCGACGTTTGAACCGGTTTGTCAAGATTAGAATGTATTTCGGTGTGGCGGGTGGTCAAATAACTTTGAAAAGAATTTTGATGGATAATTCGACGAATTGCAAAATTCGCTTGAACTAGGCCCTCCACACCGCTCACACACATTTTGACGATGAAGTTGACGATTTTCGACATAAGAATTAAACATATAGAGGATTAAGAAAAGAATCAAATGGTTGAGAGGATACGAAGAATAGAATTAAGCGGCAAAAGAGGTAAGAGAAATAGAATCAACGAATAAGAGGAATGAGAAGAATATTTTGGGGTTTTGGATAAGAAAATATAAACATATACGAGATGGATGGTATGAACAAAGAGTGAATATCCAAATCACTAACTGCTAGACGTAAGACTATTAGCATTTGCTCCCGGCGAATGCGCCAAAATTTGATCGGTGCAGAACCGTCAAGTTTTCTCGCGAAGTGATCACTTGTGAATGATCACCGTAAGGAACTTAAAACAGCTCTCACACCAACTCAATGAAGATCAGGAGAGTATAGTGTTTCCCCAGGTCGTTAAGTCCCAACGAGCTGTGCGAGAATAGTCAAACGTGTAGTGATCGAGAGATTTGAACGGGAAAAGATATTTGAAGATGATTATAACTAAGGAAAAAGCCCATAAACTACAGGGGCTTAAATGCAAATTAAAGGAGATTAAAAAGATAAAATCTATTAAATAAACGCTATCACTATTTTTAAAATCGATGAACGTTTAAAACTTAAAACCTACGTTAAAAATAAAAATTACGTAAACGTACAAAATAAAAAGTGAAACTTACACAATATAAATCCTAAAAATATGAAAAATACATTTTTACAATCCTAATGATAAAAGAAAATTTATAGAAAAAGAAAATTATTTTTATAACTATTTATCTAATTATTATTAATTAAAAACTATTTTTAACTATTTAATAATTACCTAAAATTCAAGAAATTAGGAAATAAAGCTAGAAAAATAAAATTATGAAATGGAAAAGTCTAAAATATCAAACTAGAATTTTCAAAACTATTTTTGTATTTTTATGATTATTTTTCTATTTTCTAGGAATTTTAAACTATTTAAAACTAATTAAATTACTAAAAATTACCAAATAAACTATGAAAAATATGGAAAATTACTTTTTTTACTTTTTATATTTATCTTAACTTAATAAAATTGAAAAATTATTTTTTTGAAGCTTTTCTTTATTTTTTGTATTAAATGCTATTTAAAAATGCTTAAAAACTCATTTAAAATAGGAAAAATAGCAAATTAACTTAGAAAAATCTAAAAATTTCAGGAAAAGCTTAAAATAATATTAAGAAGCTAAAAATGGAAAATCATGGGCTTGTTTGGAGGATTAACATCGATGTCCAAAGTGCTTAAAATAAGCACTTTGGATAAGTGATGAAGACCAATAAGCACCAAATCAAAACAGAACTTAAATAAGCTAAAAGAACTTAAAAGCAACTAGAGTCAACAAGCTACACCCTCCGGATACAAGTTGTACAGATTTTGGAGAAATGAGATTATGATCTAAAAGCGGTGAGAGGGTACAAGGTTGCGACTTAAAACAAGCACCTAAATAAGTGGAAACCAAAAAGCAAATGTTGGAACTAGATGAAGACTGGTGACTATGTATAACCCAAAGTCGAGACTTGGACAAGCTCAAATGAGCTTGTTGCAAGCTCTGCAAATCCTGCATAAAACCTGTGCAGGCCCAGTGCCCTGCACAGGGGAATCAAGCTTGTTTCGACAAGCTAGTTTGAGCTTAAAGAAAAAATTGTAAAAATCTACTAAAATGACCATAGGAAAGTAGACCAGGAGGAGTTTCTAAAACCACAAGACTCACTTGTATTGACCAAGAAATGAGTCCATGAAAATTCTTCCTAACGAGACCTCAAGCAAAGTTTTCAAGATTTTTGACTTTTGACAAATTTTGTTACTTTGACTAAAATGAACTTTGATCCTAATTTATGGACTAAGCTTGATGTTATATGATGTATTGACACAAAAGCAACCTTTATCTATGTCTTTTGAACATAAAACAAGATTTGGATTATCAAAAATCTCAACAGATTCACTGCTAAGACATAATGCATACAATTTTGACTATGAGCTCTTGTAGGTACAGGTTTAAGACAGAAATGAGCTCAATATAGCTTAACAAACATGAACCAAAAGGGCTTAACCACTGAAAAGACCATTATGACAGTTATAGCAGTAAAACCAAACACACCCTTATCTTACTGTTATACAAATTAAAATACTTAAACTACTAAACTGCCTTAGACCATTGATCAAGCTAAACTTAAATACCTTAAATACAACTAAATATACTAATTTAGACTAAAGATGATCACAGTTACAAGCTCAACAAAAGACTGCCAATTGACTTGAAATATGGAAATGAGAAATTCACTTACATGAGATCAACTGGTATGCAGACTAAAACCAAACCTAAAAGTGCTCTAACCTAATCTAATACATCCCAAATCAACTTTGCTTCAGCCCCATTCCTTGTCCAAACTGTTTGAACCCAAAATTTGCTTCCTTGTTGACTTTTGTTGACCATACTGACAATATTGCTTAGAATCGATTCCAAAGCTCATCAAAAGCTATCACCACTCATATAAGCTTATACAAACTAGAAAAGAAGCTATATAAAGCTTGAATACAAGATTTTGAAAATTAAAATTATATGATGACCTTAACCATATGAATTGATAATATATCTTAACTTGGAACTTAAAATTGATTTATATTGATTAAAAAACTTGATTAAAGTACAATGGAAGAGAAAATTACAACTTTAAAACATTACTTAAGCTTAATTAATAAAAACGACATACAATTTTAATTAAAAACTAACTACTGCTTGTTTCCTTGGTCTTCTTCTTTCTTTTATACCTAAAAGCTCTCCACGTGTCCTTTAGAGCAGATCCCACCTCCTTTTAGATCCAATGGGAGAGTTTTGGCCAATTTGGCCACTTTTCCAATTTGGCGGGAAAAGTGGTTTTTGACTTCTGGGCCTTCTGAGCTAGCACTGGGGGGTGGACTTGTAGGGTTTATGATGAGGTGGGGGAAGTGATAAGGCATTGGAAAATGGAATTGGAGAGGTGTTGCAGAGGGGCACAGTCAAGTGGAGAAGAAAACTGTGTTGGAGGGAAACCTGTGTGGTTGTTTGACTGGGTGTTGACCAAGGGGTTCAAAAAGGGTAAAGGGTCACAGGTCAAAATGGCAGGGGTCATATGGGCTTTGATAGGGTCCAAAATTGTTTTGACAAGGCATATTAATGATAAGGACTAAACATGTAATTCTTCAAACTTGAGGGGCCATTCCTGTAATTTTCCAAACTTGATACAAGGACTAAAACTGCCAAACTTCAATAGTACAAGGACCAGTTTTGACAATTTCAAATTTTCCAGGACCAAACTTGACAATTTTGAAAGTTCGGGGACCTTTTTCGCCATTTACAAAAGATTTATTCAAGGACCATTTTGACAAATTAGAATATTTCAGGGACCTTGAATAACATTTCTCTTTATTTAGATTTACCAGGGACTGTTTTGACAACTTTTGAAACTTGGGGACTAAAGCGCCAATTATGCAAATTTGATACGTTTTCACCGATTTTGATATTTTGCATTTAAAACACATAAAACACTTATTTGTGATATTTTTATCATTTTGATGCATTTCGAGTGTTTTCAGATGTTTTTGCAGTTTAATTGGTACAAAAATGATGAGTATTTAGACACTCATCATCGGGTCAAGCATTAAAAAAACATACCCGAACCCGACCTTGTTTAGACCTCGGGTCAGCTCGGGTCGGGTCAATTCGGGTTCGGGTCAACTCGGGTCGGGTCAATCGGGTCGGGTCAATTCGGGTTTGGGGTCAACCCGAGTTTTTTACATTGTAAAAGGGATGTTGAGCCGGGTTACTCGGGTTCGGGTCGGGTCAAGGCTAAAAATATATACCCGAACCCGACCTTGTTTAGAACTCGGGTCAATTCGGGTTGACCCAGTGACCGAATATAAATTTGAACCGATTGACCCGACCCGAATTGACTCGGTCGGGTTCGGTCGGGTCGGGTCGGGTTCGGTCGGGTCCACCGAATGACACCCACACACAAACACCACTTTTATTCAACAAAAAAAAAAAAAAAAAACAAAACAAAACAAAAAAGGAAGAAAACGAAGAAGAAACATATTGGCGCTGCGCCAGTATACTCACATTTTAAATGGCGTCGGGCTATGGTGGTGTGGCGGTGCGGGTTTGACGGCACCATTGTGGAGGACACGTAAGAATGTCGCGGGGTGGTGTTACCATACCCTTTGCTTTAACAGAATACCCTTTGCTTTAACGGAATAAAACCTATGTGTACCATTCCCTTTTTAAAGTTACATCATTGCATCTAAGGTCAACTCAATAAAATATATATCAAAAAGCACGTTCATCAAAAAGCCAGCTCAAACAGCATATATGAACTTTTCGTGACCCCATTGTATGATCTCTTCTTTTGGTTTTTTGATTGGATCCTAAAATAGTAATATGTTGAATCATCAAATTAAAAGACAATTTTAACTACTTAAATTTCACGGTGTGAAGCTTTTTACATACTTTAATTTTTTATTTGCACACTTAAATATACAAGCAATTAAAGCATAAATTTAATACCAAATTACTTTTAAACTTAAATGTAGCCAAAATTATTTGATTAATGAAAATTAGTAAACTTCAATGTACTATAGAGAACAAATTGAAAGATAAATCCTTTTTAAAGTCCTTGTAACACATGGAGAGGTTTTGAATTTCTTTACGGTATGATATTTAATATAATATTTCGTTTTGTATACTTTTAGTGTAATTGACTTATTTTATTTATTAACAACTTATGCTATAGATTACATACAAAATTTTAAAACTTATTGAAGTATGGCAACGATTTGAAAAAAACATACGAAGTATATATGTCAAGTGTTTTCGTGAATTTAATATAAGTTAACAAAACCAACGGGGGCTAGCTCAGTTGGCTACCAAAATCTTTTTAAGGTTTCTTGGCGGGAGGTGTTATCACATGTGAGAGGTCTCGGGTTCGAGTCTCTCCGTGGAGGATTTTCCTACTGAGTGGAATCTGTGTGGGTTCTGCCCCATAGATGCATGAATTCGAGGCTGACAGGAACTACTTTCTAGGTAAGTATCGTGGAATCGAATCACTAACTATAGTATTTTACTACCGTTTATAAAAGTAAAAAAATAAAAAATATAAGTTAACAATAGCAATCATTTTGTTGATTTATCTATGCTGCTTGATTTGTTTATTGGTTACTTAGGCTAAACGCAATGGTCGGTTGACCCGATCGGTTATGTGCTCGGTTGACCCCGGTTGCCCCATTGTGGGGTGATCGGTTGAGGAAGGTTGAGGGGAGATGAGGAGTGAACTAGGTTGCCTCCTCAACCGAGTATCAAAGCCACATACTTCCAAAAATCGAACCGTTTGTTAAAAAAAAAAAAAAACACAAACAAACAAACAAACAAAAACTTTACCACTTTTACAACATTATAAATACCAACCTCAAACACATTTTTAAACACACAATTCAAACAACTTCTCATCAATATTCATCATGTCACAAAGAAAAACTCTCATATCAAAAAACCGACGATCCCGACTTCCCCAAAATTCCCCGAACTTGAATTTCTCACCGGATCCACCGTTTGAATTAACCGGTGTAACACCACCACAAAATTGGGGTATTCGTTTTCGAGCACCCGGTTTTGATTATGAAACACGACTACCACAACCCAACCACAATCAAAACCCATTTTACGTCAATCGTCCATATTTCCCACCGGGTCGTCCGAGTATCAATCAAAACCAAGCACCAAGCGGGTCGTCATATCATCCTAACATGGATTTCTCCCAATCTTCCCAACCTAATCAATCGTTTTCACCGCTTCATGTTGTTAATCTTGATATGGATTTTGAGCATTTTATGGAATTCCCTCCTCAAAACTACACGTCTCAAGAATACTCGACTCAAGATGCTTCGATGGGACAAGGTTCGGGGCACGGTTCATACCACGGTTCTATTCGTATTGAAGACGATGTCGAAGAGACGTCACCCGTCAAATCAAAGAAGGGTTCAAAACGGGCTACAAAGGATAAGGGCAAGAATGTTGCAACCGAAAAGGTCAAAGCATGGACAAAAGAGGAAGAGGTCGCGCTTTGTAGAGCTTGGATACATGTGTCGGAAAATTCGGAAAGAGGGAACGCTATCAACCGGAGTGGGTTTTGGGATGAGGTGATAGCGTACTTTGAAAATGGCGGTTCAACAAGAACCCACGACTCCATAACGACCAAATGGAATGGTAGGATTCGTTCTAGGTTTGGTTTCTTTTGTGCAATTATGGATAATATCAAGAATAATCACGGAAGAGGTGAGAATGACGAAGACAACTATGAAAAGGCTTGTAACGAATACAGTGTGATTCACAAGCATGTGTTTACATTGAAGGAGTGTTGGAAAGTTTTGAGAGGGCATTCTGCTTGGAAAACTGTTGAGATGCCCGCTTTCACCCCGACTAGTCGGAAGAAATCCAAGACTTCGGAAACCACCTCGAGGTCAACAAAAGGTCCTTTTAATCCCCAAGGCGTGGATGATTATGAAGAAGAAGAGACTGAGAATCACGACCAAAAGGTCGTGGCGACCAAGAAGAAAGCACCGAGCCACCAACATCATTTGTTACTAATATGGCCAAGAACTTTTCAAATTCAAAAGTTCAAGTAAGGAAAAAACAAGAATATGGAAGAGGAATACATAAAGTTGAAGCAAAAGAGTTGGAGCTTGCAGGAGGCAAGGGCAAGGCGAGCCGAGGAGTTCAAAGGAGAAACTTGAGCTCCAACGTCGTGACTTGCATTGACAAAGACAATCAAACCGGACGCAAGATTTAATTTTCTACAACACACCCTCGACACAAATATGTCCATACGACAACTACAAGAACTTCAACAACTTAAAGCAAAGAATCAAAGAACGTTATAACTTAGATTATTAAGTTGCGCTTTTAATAAGTATTACAACGTCTACGTTTTATTAGTTTAAGTTTTTAATTATTGTTATAATGTTAAGTATTTTTATTAATGAAGTTTAATTTTGTTTTAGGAATATTTGAATTAGAAAAATAATAAAATAAAAAAAAAATAAAAAAAAAAATCTCGTGTCAGTCATCCTTTGTGGCAACTAGGTCGTCGTCGGTCGTCGGAGAGAGAAAGGCGATGTGGCGCGGGTGAACTAAGTTGCCATTGTGTTTAGCCTTAATATTTTTATTGTAACATGTGATGTATTTTTTCAAATAATTAAAATTGTAATTTTTTTATTATTATCTGCGAAAAGTGTATAGTCTAATATAGAATAAATAGAAACAACAAGTAATACTAGTTACCAGATCTTTCTTTCTTTTTTCTCAATGATGAAAGAAATGAACTCGTTCCGATTAAAACTTTTACTGGTTAGCGTGTTTGTATCGATTACCGAAAGCTCAATGATGCAACAACAAAAAGACCACTTTCCTTCATTCATGGACCAAATGTTAGAAATAAGTACTTTTGTTGCATCGTACAGTTTCTGGATATTTCTAAATCCAAATAGATCCAATGGATCAAGAAAAAACTTCGGAACATACGCTCATAGGCGAATGCCTTTTGGCCTATACAACACACCTGCTACTTTTCGGAGGTGCACGGTAGCAACCTTTCATGAAATGATTGAAGAATCCAATATAGAATAAATCATATTTGCAAAAATCACAAATTGGTAGTGGATCGGTCCACCCCTTAGAGTAGGTGTTGTTCTCCAAAAGTTCTGCCACATCACCAAAACACAGAACGACACCAGAAAACCTTTGGCACCATATTTTGTGCCGTTACCGTTGGCACCAGTAAATGTAATGCCGTTCTCCATTTTTTTAATAAAATAAAACATAAATAATATTAATTAAAATAAATTTCATTAAATAAAAGGATAACACACATTACATTAATTTAAAAAAAAGTTACATGAAAATAAAAACCTAGTACATATAAATAGAATTAAAAATCTAGTACATAAACATGGAAATAAAAACCAAGTACTCTTCAGTTGGATACTTTGCCCGGATTCGTACTTTTTGGGCTTTGACGATCGTCGCGTCGATCAGATCCATCTTGCTTGTATCCATTTGTAGCACTCGCATCTCCTCGGCAATCTTTTGAGATGCATATAAAGTAACTCTCGCGAGTGACTCTCGTTCGATAACATCCATCTTTGCGTTGCGGTCTAACTCGATTTGTTGTTGCATCATTTCGTGAAACATTGTCGGGTTTGAACCGGAACTAGCAGTCGAGTTTGACGAACATTGACTCTTAGAAATCTGGTACATACCGTCAGGCCGTGGCAACGTGTCTGGTCCAAAATGCTTGAGTTCCTCCTCCGTAACCCGAAGACGATTTCGCCTTGCCAATTTCGTTTCGGGATTTTTTCCACTTGTGCTTGTCTTTCAAAAAGCCCCAAGCGCTCATGTGTTTAAAGTCAATACCCGTCACCGTTTTATACAACGAATGCACCCTCTCCATAAAATCTTTATCACTCTTCCCACTAATAACACTTGTTTCATTCACTAACGAATTGCACTTGGTAACCTCTTTATTCAATGGAGTCCACTATCCCGTCAACATGTTCTTGCTACGAATAGTCCACTTGTGTTTCTCGGCTTCCATATTGTATACGTCGAGAACTCTATACCAAAACGTTTCCTTTGATTGACCGGCACCTATTTTTGGATCCTCGAATATTTGAATGAAACACTCTGTCAAAGCAACTCCTCGTCTTGGTTCCACACGTTACGAGGTCGAGTACCACCTTGCGTAGCTTGCGTTTTGGTGGTTTTCTTCGTCTTTGTCTTCGTCGTTTTCGACGTCGAGGTCGGGACCACCTCTTCTTATAACTTGTTATCGGTATTAAAGTGGTGACGTGTCCATCTTATAACCCAAAAACCAAAAAATTCACACCCTAACAAAAACAATCAAACAAAACCTTAAATTCAAATAAAACAAAACAATAATCAAATCCTCAAATTTTAACAATAATCACGGTAAATAAATAAATAAAAGAAAAAAACCAATTCGAATCTTTAATTTTAACATTTAAAAAAGGGCAAATCGCATAAAAAGGTACTCATCTTATGTCTAATTTCAATTAAAGGTACTATCCTTTTTTTTTTCTCAATTTAAGGTATCCGACTTTTTTTTTGGCCGATTTAGGTTTTTTTCTAACTTCCGTTAACTATTTCGTTAGTAAATTACATGTTTGGTCCTTGAGTTTGTATAGGCATTTCATGTTTGGTCTATTTTCGTCCGTTTTCATACGTTTGAATACGGTTTCATTCGCTTTTGCACGTTTTAAATCTGCTTTTGCGTTTTCGTCCGTTTTGCACGTTTACATCTTTTTGCATGTTTATGTCTGTTTTACGATGTTGTCGTCTGTTTTACTCGTTTTAAATGCTTTTTTACGTTTCGTATGTTTTACGTTTTCTTCGATTTTACGTTTTGGTTACATTTTTGCACGTTTCGTTCGTTTTACGTTTAGTAAGTTTTGCACGTTTCGTCGGTTTACAAGTTTTTGTCTATTTTTATACGTTTCCGTCCGTTTATGCATGTTTTCTTCCATTTTTGCACGTTTGCGTCCGTTTTTGCACGTTTCGGTTCGTTTTTGCACGTTTTCGTCCGTTTTTACACATTTTCGTCCATGTTTACACGTTTTTCTTTCGTTTTTGCACCGAAACATGTAAAAACGTGCACAGAAACGTGTAAATCGTGCAAAAACAGATGGAAACGTGTAAAACCGAACGAAAACATGAAAAACGAGCGAAAAGTTTAAAGCAGGCGGCGTTTAAAACGGACGGCGTAAAACGGACCGGCGTGCAAAAGCGGATGAAAACGTGTAAACACGGAAGAAAGCGAGCTAAAACGAGCGAAAATGTGTAAAGCGACGAAGCGTGTAAAACAAACAAAACGTGCAAAAGCGGACGGCGATAAAACGGACGAAAACGTGGAAAGCGGACAAAAACGCAAAACGGGACGGCGCTTGCAAGCGTATGAAAACGGACGAAAATAGACCAAACATGTAATTTACTAACGAAATAGTTAACGGAAGTTAGAAAAAATCCTAAATCGGCCCAAAAAAAAAGTCGGATACCTTAAATTGAGAAAAAAAAATAGTACCTTTAATTGAAATTGGACATAAGTTTAGTACCCTTTTATGCGATTTGCCCTAAAAAAATAAAAAAAAAATAAAAAAATAAAAAAAAAAATAAATAAATAAATAAAAAATTTGAGCCAAAACCCTAGTTTTTGAATTTGGTGTTATTTTTGTTAAAGTTTTGATTTTTATGTGAATTGAAGGTGTTTTTGATGTTCTTGACGGTTGGTTTTTGCAGGTTGATGTGAAAGATGAGTAATCGAGCTATTACGCGTCATATAATAATGCTGAATTGAAGTTGTTGCGGCATTGTATAGGTGATTCAAGTTTAAACTTTTGTTATTTGGATGTACATGATTGTGTTTCGTATGGGTAGAAGTCTTAAATTTGCGCCTTTATAGTTGCTGTATAGTTTTGCCATTTTTAGTTGCTAATGCGAGATAAGCACTTGATAAGCTAAATTTGCTGTGGCATGATATAGGTGATTCAAGTTTGATTTTGTGTTTTATGATGTTAATGATGATAATTATGGTTGATTTTGGATGTACATTTTGTGTTTTTGCTGCGAAAGAAGTTGTAAAATTACGGCTATTTTGTTGCGGAAAAGTTATGTTTATAGTGGAAACTCTTGTTTAGGGTTTGGTCTCTGAAGAAAAACTAGTAACAAGATGGTTTGAGAATGATTTTAAGTTCCTAACGTGAAATAAGCACTTGATAAGCAGTTAGTAAGCTAAAGTTATTGCGGCAAATGATGTTGATTTTGTGATTTTTGGATGTACATTTTGTGTTTTTGTGGCGTAGAAGTCGAGGAGTTGCGGTTTTTGCATTTGTGAAAAAGTTTTGTGTTTACTGGAAATTGTGTTTAGGGTTTGGTTTAAAAAGAAAAACCGCTAATAAGATGGTTTGAGAATGATTTTTAGTTACTAACAGGAATGATTGGATGTAATTAACGTCAATGTGTAAAGCCCTATTAAATTGTTGTATTCAAGTTTTTATAAGTTTTTGTAATTAGTGTTATTCATATTTGGAAAAAAGGAAATGGACAAAAACGTGTTTGTTGGTCAACGTTACCCGACCCTTTTCTGAAAACTAACCACTTTCAACCTGAACGTGTTTGACCAGTTACATACACATCTTACCACTTCTACCTTATATGGTATATTTATGCAGAATGATTTGATGGGCGTGGTGAGGTTAATCGACGTGATGGACGGACACCATTCGACATTGCAATGTGATGTTTCTTCTAATGCGTTCTTGAGCCTGAATGACATAATCATATACCTTCGGTTCTCCATTGGCAAGAATGTTGCATCGTGTCTGTTGAAACTATGAACTCCGTGACTGATTTTAACTCTGTGGTTGATGAAGCATCATCCAAGCGTTGAAAATCAGAGTGCAACATAGCTTCCAGCTCAAGGAACGATTTTGTAGGTCACAAAACACAGTCCCGGGTGTTGATGAATTGTAAGGTTTCAATCTTTTTCTGACTACTTTTTTTTGTAGGATAGCTTGACCACATATATTAGGCACTTTGAATTCCAGGTTTCCCTCAATTAATGCTTGATTGGTTATTTTCAATATTATTTTATTTCCAGTTACAGTAAAAGGGATCAGATCAACTAGACATTCAAAACTCACCTTCAACACGACTTACAACTGGACGGCGAATTCTGAAGGTTACACAACACAATTGCAGGCTTTGGACAAAAGTAAGCCACCTTTTTACTTTGTTGCATAATGTAGTTATTGGTTTTCATTAGAGTTGGCAGGTTTGGCATACACAAATATAAGCCGATTTGGACAATGTTCCAAATATCTAACTGGTCTAACAGGGTAAGCTAAAAAATATAACGCAAAATTATTTGCAATGAAAATAGGTTGTCTTTGGATAGGCTTATCCGAGGCGCTTAATAACTTAAACACTTTCCCTTATTCCAAACACTGTCTTTTGAATTAGCTATGTAGGTTTAGAACAACCAAGATTGAGATCACGAGTTACAGAAACCGGATGGTCCTACATATCCTCTAACTCCGAACGAAAAAATGCATTTCTTAGAAGTCAAGCTCTTATTTGCCATATTTTCAGAAGTTCACTGTTTATCAATATTGCTCAGGCATAATTGCTGTTAGCATTAGTTTTAGCAATATTGCTCGAGCATATTTAGATAAGCATATTTCACAAACACATTGAGAGTCTATTGAAGACTATGTTGACATATCTTTTTGGTTTCCTTATTTGGTTCTATGAACTTTGGGTTCCTGATAACTTTAGAGGCCAAAGTTGGCAATTTCTGAAGTCATATCTGGTAGGAATTATGTTACAAGATTCATAATTGTACACTATGAATGTGTGATCACCCAAATGCTTTCTTGAACATGATATGAACAACTTAATTGCCTATATAATTGTAGGGCTGTTTGTAATTCAACCATATGAGATACTAATTTACAATTTGTCTCAAATTATGGAGATTTATTATTTTCATTTTTATATAAATTACTCTGAATTTGAATGAAAAAAATGCAGTAACCTTACTCCTTCAACCCCATCGAGAATCCTAATGGTAATGGCGGACTATATTAAAGAAAAGGTTTATATAATTGGGGGCCCGACTAGAAAAGATGAAACTCAAGCGGGTGCTTCCTTAGTTCTAGAAGATGCAAGATTCACTGAATGGATCAGAGATGTGTTTAACGAATGTATTCCATGTAATTACTTATAGATGTCTTTTTAGCTTACTTTTATAGAAGTTATGGTACTTTTTTTTGTAAGTGAGCTAGAAGTTTCTCAATTTGCAATTTTCTAAACAATTTTTGCATCAAGACATAACCTTTGATAACTTTTCTTTGCTTATTGTAACAGAGGAAGAAGGTGAGCTGGTAACGCCGTCATTGAAGGCAACCCCTAAAGCAACCCTCACTGAGATTGCTGATGAAGCTCCAAAAGAAATTGACCAAGCTAGTACCATCTCCAATGAGGTGGCAACCACAACACCAGCCAAACCAAAATACAGTCCTAATCTTTATTATCATCTAGAAACTGTTTTACTCAATTTTTTTGTCCAAGAAAGCAATTTAGGAGACATAAACTACCTCGCGTATTGTTTCTGTCTTATTTCATGGCCTGCGATCATTGTGGTCCATATTGAAGATGTAACCCTATGCAACTTGCGGAGGAAGACGTGTAAAAGAAGTTTATGGTTAATAATGGGCATACAAAAAATGAATGGAATATAAAAGAAATGATATTACAGTTACAAAAGATGGCATGTGAAAACCCTATGCGTAATTTCTCTTGAAACATGTACGTAACTGAAGTTTTTTTGTTAAAACCCCATGTGCCCAGGGGGTATTAGAACTAGTTACATACATCTTGAAGCCAAACATGCCCTATATTAGTTACTAGTTTATTGACCCGTGAAATTCAAGGGAGTAAATTTTAAACCGTTGAATAATGTTTATGTAAGAGTTCGATTTGTGGTATTATGTGAACAAATTATATGTTTGATATTTGAATAGAAAATATTAATGCTATATTATGATACAAATAAATTTTTGTAACACTATAAAAGGAATTTAATTTTGGTTATATATACGATAAAAGCCTCTATAAATTAATCTTCGATAAATTAATAAACTCAATAAAACTAATAATTTGTCCGGTCCCAACTTGGGACCAGGTCTAAATGAACACAATCGATAAAATAATAAGATAATAATTTTTTGTAACCAGGTGTATATATATTAGTCCAACGAAACTATAAATTAATAATCACTAAAAATTCCATAATATATATTATATATGTGATACACTTCAAAGTTCTAAGATTGTTTAGTAAAAATGAATATATAGTCACTTGTTTTTGTTGAACTTCAAATCTATATTGATTTCATTTTAGATCTCCCTATTGCACTCAAGAGTTGGGCGTTGTCTTCTCGTATTGGAACAAAAGTTGTGAAGAGTTATTGCGCTTGTAATGCTTCTTTTGAGTGGTGGTTCCAAAGCTATTGAATCATCCTCAACTTCATCATCAACGGATTTTGAATGGTATCCGCCACAATTTCTTCAATTCCATTTTGTCTTGATAATGCATACCCGTAATTAACCATCTTTAAATTAATAATTTATTAATTTATCGATAAAATAATATCTCGCTAAATTAATAAAATATGTCGGTCC
Organism: Chrysanthemum lavandulifolium; assembly: GCA_022545495.1. Classification (NCBI taxonomy): domain Eukaryota; kingdom Viridiplantae; phylum Streptophyta; class Magnoliopsida; order Asterales; family Asteraceae; genus Chrysanthemum; species Chrysanthemum lavandulifolium. The sequence continues at coordinate 208,364,626 of CM040240.1, forward strand.
CAGCACCATTAATTTATAGAGTTTTTACTGTAATATTAATGCCACATTATGATTTAACTAAATAACGAAACATGTACCACAAAAAACAAACAATATATTAAGACTTATCGGTTATCATATATCCTCATTAATATATCCCGACAACGGCGCCAAATTGATATCGGGCTTTTTAAGGGTCAAATATATCAAATAGTATAAAAATAATATCAAATCGATAAGCGAATCGTGGAAGAATAAACTCAAACGTTCTCTTGGAAGAGCTTTGGTGAAGATGTACGCTAGCGGTATTACGACTTCACAAAATAGAGTTCCACCACACCGTTCTCCACTTGCTCCACGATGAAATGATGTCGAATGTCGATGTGCTTTGCTCTTGAATGTTGAGCGTTGTTGCATGAGAGAGCAATAGCACTTTTATTATCACGATCTGAGAGGATTTTGTTGAATTCAAAGCCATAGTCGGATAATTGGGATCTCATCCATAGGATTTGAGCACAACAGGATGACATGGCTATGTATTCAACCTCTGTAGAGGATATAGAAGTACTCATTTGTTTCTTTGACGACCGACTCACAAGCTTATCACCCAAACCGAGCACCTCCGGCGTGCTTGACGTGTATCTTGACATCCTGCATGATCGGCATCTGCATAGGTCGTTAGTGACATACTGTGTCCTTGGTACCATAGTCCCATATTGATGGTTCGTTGGAGATACCGAAGACCCGTTTAACCGCTTCAAGGTGCTTTTGGTAGGCAGCACGGTATCTAGCACATGCAAGCAATGACAGAATATCGGTCTCTTGGTTGTGAGGTACATCGAGGATCCATTCATACTCGATATTTCGTTTGGTCTACCATGATCCACTGAGTGGTCCTCATCCGGTTTAGTACGCTCTATCATGGGAGTGTCAATGATGTCACAAGAAACAAATCCAAATTTCTTTAAAATCTCATTTGCATATTTAGATTGATTGATAAAAATGCCTCGGGACTTTGTGAAATTTGTAATCCCAAAAAATGACATTTGTCCCATCATTGACATTTGAAATTTGGAACCCATTTCATTTGAAAGCAGTCGCATTCATTGGGGTCGGTCGAGGCAAAAATAATATCATCAACATAGATTTGAACATGGATTAAATGTTTTCGACTTTACGGTGAACAATGTCGGATCAAGCTGCTCCTTTCTTTGAATCCGGTTGATAGAAGAAACTTTGATAGCGTGTCATACCATGCTCTAGGAGCTTGCTTCAAACCGTAAAGGGCCTTTTTCAAGCGATAGACATGAGTAGGATGCTCGGATTCACAAAACCCTACGGGTGTGACATAAACCACCTCTTTCGGATCTCCATTAAGAAAGGCGGTTTTCACATCCATCTGATAGACAACCATGTTCTTGCTAGCAGCATTAGCCAAGAAGATTCTGATAGCTTCAATACGTGCTACAGGAGCAAAAGATTCCTCAAAGTCAATACCTTCTTCTTGACGATATCCTTTAGCCACTAACCTAGCCTTATTTTTGAGAACATCACCATGCTCATCAAGCTTTACTTTGAAGATCCACTTGAGAGCAATGATCATAGCACAGTCTGGAGCAGGTACTAATTCCCATACATCTAATCGATCAAACTCATGAATTTCTTCTTGCATGGCATTGAACCGGTATCTTTATTCATGGCGGTTTAACGTCTTTAGGTTCGATCTTAGAGTACGGAGTTGAAGAAGCACCATAAGGCATCGGTAGCAAGTTGTTTCAGTGGATCTTTGGACGAGAAGGGTTTCAATGATGTTGTCTAATTGGTGATCATGTGTCCACTTTCTAAGGTGTTCATGTGGTTGTTGTTGTGGGCTGAAGTAGCGATGTCGATTTCTCCGATGAAGATGGTTCGATGATGATTCGAGGGCAAATATGTTTTAAAATGGGGCATCTTCGAGGAGTAGCAAAGGATTATCTCCATCATAGGAACCGAAGCAATTCCATGATGTACACTCGGTGATTGAAGGTTTGTTGATGAGGCAGTGATCGTGACAGCGCTTCTTGACTTAAAGACATAAGCGAAGGGTTAACTTCATTGTGAGGGTAGGGCGACCTCTGTTGATGGATTTGACAGATCATTAGCACTTGGCTCATAGTGTTCATCAAACATTGTATCAAATAATTTCTTGAATCTTCTTGAAGGAGGTACATAAGGAGTTCTTTGGTGAGGATTTAGAACAAGAGTAGAACCGATAGGACTACTTTATGAAGGTTGAGATGCGGGTCGAGTGGATTGTCACGGAGCCATTTGCCCGGTCAGCTCATCGAACGTGACGTGAATAGTTTCCATGATATCTCGAGTTCTTTTATTTTAGATTCGGTAACCCTTCTTGTTTGGTGCATAACCTGCAAAAACTCTAATGTCTGCCTTAGCTCTTAATTTACCTAAATCTTGACCGTCATTCGTAGGATAGCACAAAGCACCAAATACACGAAGGTAGGAGAGATCAGGTTTTCGTTTATGGACAAGTTCGTATGGGGTTTTTTCATGAGAGGTGTGTATCAGGGAACGATTTTGGGTGTAGCAAGCAGTGGCAATGGCTTCAGCTCAGATAAACATTGGAACCTTTGAATAAATTAGCATTGTTCTTGCGGCTTCCACAAGAGTTCGATTTCGTCTTTCAACTACACCGTTACATTTGAGGTTCGTGGAACACTTCTTTGATGGTGATTCCAACATTTTCATAAAGCTGACTTAAGTCTTTGTTAACAAACTCGTGCCATTGTGCATTGAACAATTCTAATGATCTTGTTGAGTCGAACACAAGGCATTTGATAATTTTGATGATGACATCGGAGTTTCATCCTTTTCCTCAAAACTTTACCCAAGTAAATCGAGAGTAGTCATCAACAACGACTAGAATATATTTCTTCCCATTAATCGTTTGCACTCTCATTGGTCCGCACAAATCCATATGAAGGGTATCGAACTTCCATAAGCGAGTTTGCATGTTTGGGTTTGTGGGCGTTGATGAGTGTGTAAATACTAATCATTTTGGTTAAATCGAGCGCAAAACATTTAAAATACTCGAAATGCATCAAAATCTGAAAATATCTCAAAAGTGCATTTTATATGTTTAGGATGCAAAATGTTTAAAATCGGATGAAAAGCGAGCTAAGTTTGCATAATTGGCGATTTGGTCCCCAGTTTCAAAATTAAAGAAATAGTCCTGAGCACTTATTTTAAAAGAAAAGTCACCAAAGGTCATTTTGGAATCATAAATTGTCATAATTAGTCCTTTGGTGAAAAGTTCCAAAAGTTTTGAGAAATTACAATTTTGATCCTTGGATTTTAAAAATGTTCATGTTTAGTCCTTGGAATTTCACAATTGGCAAAAAATGGTCCTTGGATTATTGGAGATGGCAAGATAGGCCCTTGGACTACAACTTCATAATTCTGACTTTGGTCCTGGATTTTCGAATTACACAATGGGTCCCTAGTGTTGAAATCGGTTCAAATCGATCCTTGGTCCAAGTTAACTATTAAATCCAAGCCCAAAACCCACGGTCCAAATCCAATACCCATCCAACCCGAATCAACCCACGGTTTAAAATAAAACCACCGACCCTTTTCCTCCACATCCCCCCTTCTCCTCCACCATGCGCAACACCACCTCTAGCTCACCCTACTCCACACTTTGTCCCTCCAACCACAACCCTCCAAGCGGCATTTAATGCACCCTCCCACATCGAAGATATCAGAACCCTGGCATATATACACTTTCCATAAAAATTGATCAATGGCCAATATGACCTAAAAACCGATCCAATGGTGAGATTATGAGTGGGAATTGATCGGAGAGAGAGAGAAGACATTTGGTGTATAAATAAAGGAAGAAGAGAAGCAAGAAAGAGTAGTACTTATTTTTTTATTTCATATGTATGTCGTTTTTATGTTTATGTTTTTAATTAAGTTCTAAAACTGTAATCTTTTGTTTCATTGTATCAAAGTAAGTTATTTAAGTATATTAAAACTGTTTTCAAGTGTCAATTCAAGTTGTGTTAACATTTCATGTTCTATGGTTTACTGTTAAAAAAGTCAAGTTCAAGCTCTTATACTCAAAGCTCCAAGTAGCTTCATTTTCATTCAAACAAGCTTACTTAAGCTTATTATAGCTTTTGGTAAGCTTGGAACACAGTTTCAAGCAAGTTTGGTGATTGGTCAACGAAAGTCAAACTGCAAGAAAATCTTGGTTAAGCAGGTTTGGAAATGGAATGAGGTTGATGCAGTGATGGATATGGGTTGAAATTTGGTTTTAGACAGTGGTTACTTGTGGTGTTTGGCAAGCCATTGTGGCTAGGACACATGTAAGCTCTGAAAATCTCACATATGTTATAATCTACTTATTTAGCATATTGATAAATTGATAGATTTTGTTTGAGATATGGCATCATTTGAGAGTTAATTGATTATTAAACTTAGATTAAGTGTTAGTATAGGTTGGTTAAAGAATCTGTTGAGTTGCATTGCAAAACAGGTTAATATAGTGTGTTTGGTACAGTTGGTTTGATTGATCTTAAGCTTTGGTTTGTGCTTCAAATCTGTTCACTCAGTCTCAAATAGGACCACTTGAATCATATTTGTCAAAATCTTGCTTCTGCAAAAGCTCAAAGTCAACTTCACTTTAAATCTGTCCTTATGGTCTAATTTGCTTGAATCAGTTGGTAAAAATGAGTATTTAGGTTTAAAATACATAGAGATAGCTTGTACTAGTTTCATTTCACCATATAACATCAATCTCAGTCCATAAATTGGTTTCAAAGTTCATCAAAGTCAAACTTCTTCATAAATGTTAAAAGTAAAAAACAGGTGAAAAACCAGTTTTCAACCAAACTAAGTTGATTTTTCATAGATTCAATTCTGGTTCAAATCAAGTGTAACTTTGGGATTAATAACTTGTTGGTCTAGTTTCTTATTATGATTTTGTAGATTTTAGTAATTTTTATAAGCTCTAAATTAGCTTATCAAGTTGGGCTTATCTGCTGCACACACTCGGTGAATCTTGAGTGTGCATGTGTCATTGAGGCTTGCAACAAGCTCGGTTTAGCTCATCAAGGCTCGGTTTTGGTTTATAAGCACCTAGCAGGTCTTCTTTAAGTTCCAACACCTAGTTTTCATTTTCGACTTATTGGGTAGCTTATGCTTAAGCTTAAAAGTAGTAGCCTCAAACCTGTTTTAGCACTTATTCTCAAATCATCAAATCATGGTAGTAAGTACTTTAGAGGTTTATGATAGTTATAATTAGTTGCTTTCTAGTACTTTTAGCATTTTATAGCTTCATAATGATTTGGTACTTATTTGTGGCTTTTGGCTTATTTGGAGTCTTATTCTTAAGCACTTGTGATTGCGATTCCATATTCTTGCACACAAGCCCTTTTTTTTATATTTTCTTAGACTCATAATATTATTTTAGACTTTTCTTGAATTTTCAGATTTTTCTAAGTCTGTTTGCTATTTTTCTTCATTTAAAGCACATTTTAGGCATTTTAATTAGCTTTTAATACAATTAAATCGGAAAAGTTCAAAAAATAAGTTTTCACTTTTCCTAGGTTAAGATAAATATAAAAAGCAAAAAAATAATTTTTCCAGATTTTTCATAATTTAATTTGTAATTTTTAGCAATTTAAGTAGTTTTAAATAGTTTTTAATTCATAGAAAATACAAAAATAATCAGAAAAATACAAAAATAGTTTTGAAAATTCTCTTTAGTTATTTTAGATTTTTCCAAGTCATAATTTTATTTTTCTAGCTTTATTTCATATTTTCTTGTGTTTTAGGTTATTATTAAATAAGTAAAAATAGTTTTTAATTAATAATAATTAGATAAATAGTTTTAAAAATAATTTTCTTTTTCTAAAAATTTTCTTTTATCATTAGGTTTGTAAAAATGTCATTTTCATATTTTTAGGATTAATCTTGCTTCAGTTTCACATTTTCTTTTGTACGTCACGTAGTTTTTAATTTAAGTTTTATAAAAGAAAAATCAAAAACATCATTTTAAAATAGTGATAGCATTTATTTAATATAGTTTATCTTTTTAATTTTCTTTAATTTGCATTTAAGCCCCTGTAATTTATAAACTTTCTCTTTAGGTATAATTGTTCATAATCAATCATAGCCTTTTCCATTCAAATTTCTCGATCCATTATCGTTTGACTATTCTCAATTCATCCTCGTTGGGACATAACGACCCGGGGATACACTATACTCCTCGATCTTCATTGCATTTGTGTGCGAACTGTTTTAAGTTTCTTACGGTTAGCCATTCAAGTGGCTAGCTTGTGTGAGATAACTTGACGGTTCGGGAGCAATCAAATTTTAAGCGCACGCGGGAGGTCATAGCGTGTGCTAATTATCTTCCGTTTAGCACATTAGTGATTTGAATATTCACTCTTTGTTCATACCATCCATCTATATCTATATATATTTTCTTATAAAAATCCAAAACCCAAAACATCCAAAACGTATAAAACACAAAAATATTTTCCTTTTGTTTCTATATATATATAAAAGATAAAAATACAAAAGATTTGTCGTCTTTCTTTGTTTAATAATAACAACATAAAAATTACCACCGCAAACCAAGGCGGTGTACTACCTAGCGGAGGTACGACCATAATAAGTTCCCGAACCAAAGATTAAAACTTGCCTTTGTGTCCTTATGAGTGGTGTACCTTTTTCAAAGAAGCCATTCATCTTGTGATTATTGGTTTAAGTTCACTGTTGTTTTGCCTCGATTTTGTTTTAATTGGATTTGTTGTTATATCTATTTTTCAAAACCAGAAAACTCAAAAAGATTCTCCTTACCCCATTTTCATAATTCACTTTCATAAATTCCTTTCCTTAACTCTGAGATCTCTTAGAGTTAACTCTAGTGTATGCGCACTCGCTCTTCCAGATCTGTAAGCCCATTTCGTGAGCTTGTCAAGATTCCAAGAAGGCGTGTAGTAGACTTTCTCGCCCATCATCGGATCGAGATCCGGACCACCACCACTACCGGTTATCATGGCGGAAGAACGTCCTATGTGTGAGCTTCTCCGAGCACCCATCGGCGGGTATGGAGATGCTATTGTTATCCCGACCATTGTGGTGAAAATTTTGAACTCAAACCGGGTTCTTGAATCTTGTAATCTCAAGTCAATTCTATGGTTTTGGCGGGATGATCCTCATGCTCATATTCGATGGTTTAACAAGATTGCATCTACCATCAAATACAAGAATGTCCCACAGATCTTTGTCAAGCTTCTTACATTCCCATTTTCTCTTGAGGACAAGCCCGAATTGGCTTGAAAAACAACCCCTCGGTCAATTGAGACATGGGAAGACACGGTGAAGAAATTTGTAAATGAGTTTTATCCACCTTCCAAAACCACGAGTCTTAAAAATGAAATCATCAAGTTCACACAAAAGTTTGATGAATCCTTCGGTGAAGCGTGGGATCATTTTAAAGAGTTGCTCCATAAATGTCCTCACCACGGTTTCTCCGAGTTAATGCAACTCGATACTTTCTATAATGGAGTGAGTCAATCTGATCAAGATTCTCTCAATTCCTCCATTGGAGGAAATTTCTTGAGCAAAGCACAAAAGAAGCTTTAACGATAATTGAAAACAAGTCTAAAGTCCGCCTTTCCGCGCAAGCAATCGGTTGTTTCCCAAGTCGGTGTTGGTCCTTCTACTTCATCGCCCGTGAGTCAATCTAGCACCGATGCTAAGATTGACAAACTCATGAAGCAATTCAAGCTTTGGTTCTCTCCAACCAAAGAAAGTTTCTTTTCCACAAACTTCACCTCCTGGTGAAGTTAAGAAAGTGGAAGTTTGTGTTACTTGCGGTGGCCCCATGCCTACTACAAGCTGTATGGCCACCGATGGTAACCCTTTTGAAGCTAATGCGTGGGCGGGATTTCTAATCCAGAGGCAACCAATACCGTGCTCTATATGAACCGAACCACCGCCCTAACCACTACCTGGACCTCCGGTTTCAACCAAAACCCGAACCGTAATCAAAATCGAATAGACCGAACCAAGGTTTTCAAAACCAAGGTAATTTTAGTCCAAATAACGGTTTTCAAAATCAAAGTCAAAACTTCCAACACCAAGGAAACTTTAATAGAAACCAAGGTCGTGGAAATTTCAACCGAGGTATTTTCATGGTAATAATCAAGAAATTTTCAAAATCAAGGCCCTAATCCTAACAATAGAGGCGAATTTTCCTACACAAACTCAAGCCATTGTTCCAATGGACCATCATCGATGAGTTGTTGAAACAATTCATGAAATCCCAAGAGGAAATGAATCGGTTGTTGGTTAGCGATTTCGACATTAAGAAGTCTTTAAATGATCGACCCTCGGGCTCGGTACTTTACCTAGCAACACGATCGCTAATCCGAGGGGCGATGCAAAGCGATCACACAACGAAGTGGTGCTTCATATCATGGACCCGCTATTCCTACTACCTCTTCTTTTTCTCTCCCAAAGGTAGTAGAAAGTGAACCCGAGGCGACAAAGGACAAGGAACTTCCTACTAATAACGGAGGTATCAACAATATCCATCCTCAAGTTGTCCCAAAACCCGAACCAAACCGAGTCGTTTTGAACCTCCAGTTGACAACCCTAAATCCAAAACTTCTATTCCTTACCCTCACGTTTAAATGAGCAAAGCTCTGCGAAAAAGCCGGTCATCAAATGGAAAAGTTTTTCAAATTTTCCAAGAACTACATTTTGACATAAGCTTTCTTGATGCTATCATCTTGATGCCCAAGTTTGCATCAACTCTCAAACACATGTTAAGAAATAAGGAAAAGCTGTTTGAAATGGCTAAAACTCCTTTGAGCGAGAAGCGCTCGTGATTCTATTAAAGAAGCTTCGAGAAGCTTGGAGATCTGGAAAATTTCTTCTCCCTTGTGTTTTTCGAGGATGATTGAATGCTTTGCCCTTGCCGATCTTGGAGCAAGCATCAATCGATGCCTTATTCGATGTGGAAGAAGCTTTCTCTCCGAACTTATTCCTACATGCATGACTCTTGAGCTTGCGGATCGTTCTATATCGCGTCCTCTTGGCATCGCCGAGGATGTATTTGTGAAAGTAGGAAAGTTCCATTTTCCGGTGACTTTGTGGTTGTTGATTTCGATGCCGATCCTCGGGTTCCCTCATTGTTGGACGAGGATTCATGAGAACAGGCCGTGCTCTTATTGATGTATTTGAGCAAGAAATCACGTTACGTGTGGGTAATGAAGTCGTACCTTTAACCTTGATCAAACTTGAGGTACTCCTCAAATTATGATCTTGAATCAATTAATCGAGTCGATTTAATTGATATTGCTTGAAGAGTACTCTCAAGAGTTTCTTGGTTATCTTCATAATTACGTGGTGGGATTCCACCACATCTTCTAAACCAATCATTGCCGACTCTTCCCCTCTCTCACTCCGTTTGAGGAGGTGACTTCTTCTTGGAAGAGATCGATGAGTTTCTTGCTAGTGATGAATCAATTCCATGGGAATTGATGGTGTTTATGATTCGGAGGGATATCCTTTATCTTGAGCAATTGCTAAATGAAGATCCATTACCTTCACTAGTGATGCCCTCGAAAGAGATCACAATTGAGGAAATCAAATCGGTTACAAACATCTCTCACTCCTGAAGAATTTCAAGGAAGGTTGAACTTAGGACCTACCTCCTCATCTCGAGTATGCATTCTTGGAGGTGATGATAAATTACCCGTCATAATTGCTAAAAACTTAAGCGAGGAGGAGAAAGCTCGCTCTCATAAAGGTCTTGAAGTCACACAAACAAGCAATTGCTTGGAAACTCTCCGACATTAAGGTATCAACCCCGAGTTTTGTACTCACAAAATCGTAATGGAGGATGACTTCAAACCAATGATCCAACATCGGAGAAGGGTGAATCCTAAGATTCATGAGGTTATCAAACAAGAGGTTCTCAAACTTCTTGATGCGGTTTAATTTACCCGATCTCGATAGTCCTTGGGTAGCCCCATTCATTGTGTTCCAAAAGGGTGGCATAGCTGTTGTTACAATGAAGAAAACGAGTTAATTCCAACTCGATTGGTTACGGGATGGCGTGTGTGCATTGACTATCGTAAGTTGAACGAAGCCACCCGTAAAGACCATTTTCCTCTACCCTTCATGGATCGGATGCTTGAGAGATTAGCGAGGAGCGAATACTATTGTTTCCTTGATGGTTTCTCGGGTTATTTTCAGATCCCCATTGATCCATTGGATCAAGAAAAGACCACATTCACCGCCCATACGGAACTTTTGCCTCTGGACGTATGCCTTTTGGCCTATGTAACGCTCCCGCACGTTCCAACGATGTATGATGGCAATTTTCCACGACATGATCGGAAACAATGGAGGTGTTTATGGATGACTTCTCGGTCATTGGGGACTCATTTCGGACATGTCTCTCCCATTTAGATAAAATGCTAAAGCGGTGTGAAGACACCAATCTTTGTCTAAATTGGGAGAAGAGCCACTTATGGTCAAAGAAGGCATAGTCCTTGGCCATAAGATTTCCAAAATGGGATTGAGGTAGATAGAGCAAAAGTTGATGTTATTGCTAAATTGCCTCATCCCACTACCGTCAAAGGTATTAGGAGTTTTCTTGGTCATGTCGGGTTTTATCGCAGATTCATACAAGATTTTTCTAAAATCGCTCGGCCTATGACCCATCTTCTTGAAAAAGATGCTCCTTTTATCTTCTCTCCCGAGTGCATCAAGCTTTTGAAACATTAAAGAAAAAGCTACAAGCACCCATTCTAGTTGCTCCCGATCGGGATTTACCCTTTGAACTCATATGCGATGCAAGTGACTTTGCTATCGGTGCGGTCTTGGGGCAACGAAAACCAAGCATTTTCACCTATCCACCACGCAAGTAAAACTATGGTGAAGCTCAAACCCATTACACCACTACGGAAAAAGAATTATTAGCCGTGGTGTATGCGTTTGAAAAGTTTCGCCATACCTTATATTGACCAAATGCGTGGTGTATACGGATCACTCGGCTCTCAAATATCTCTTTACAAAACAAGATGCAAAGCCGAGATTGCTCTGTTGGGTTCTCCTCCTACAAGAATTTGATATCATTATCGTGATAAAAAGGAGCCGAGAACACAGGTGCGATCATCTATCCGTCTAGAAAACCCTCACCAAGATGTGTTTGAGAAAAGGAAATTAATGAAACATTTCCTCTCGAAACACTTAATGTGGTTTCTTTTCGTGGGGACTCTTCTACCCCATGGTTTCTTGACTTTGCAAATTACCATGCGGGTAACTTCATAGTGAAAGGATGTCGACCCAACGGAAAAACAAATTCTTTAAAGATGTAAAACATTACCGGGACGACCCTACTTATTCAAAATTTCTTGATCAAGTCATCCGGCGATGTGTGTATGGTCGGAAGCTATTGACATTCTCAAGGCTTGCCATTCGGACCCTCTTGGGGACATCATAGCCCCAACTACACCGCCAAGAAGGTGTTTGATTCCGGATTCTATTGGCCCACAATTTATAAGGATGCCCATGAATTTGTCAAAACCCGTGACGCTTGTCAACGACACGGAATATCTCACAAAGAAATGAAATGCCGCAAAACGCCATTCAAGTGTGTGAGATTTTTGACATCCGGGCATTGACTTTATGGGGCCATTTCCTTCATCTCGATGGTAATAAGTACATACTCGTGGCGTTGACTATTTGTCAAAATGGGTTGAAGCAAAGCTTTACCTACCAACGATGCCCGAGTTGTTGTGAAATTCTTAAAATCTCTTTTTCTAGGTTTGGAGCTCCACGAGCTATAATCGATGATCGTGGTACGCATTTGCAATGACCGGTTTGATAGAGTCATGCAAAAGTATGGTGTAACTCACCGTCTCTCTCGCTGCACCACCCCAAACAAGTGGGCAAGTGAAAGTCTCCAACCGAGGGATTAAAAGAATCTTGGAAAGGACGGTTGGCGAAAACCGTGCCTCTTGGTCGGATAAGCTTGATGGCGCACTCTGGGCCTTCCGTGCGACTTATAAAACACCCATCGGTGCTCTCCATACAAGCTTGTATACGGAAGGCATGTCATCTGCCGGTTGAGCTTGAGCACAAGGCATCTTGGGCCTTGAAACATGCCAACCGATATTCAGACGGTTGGTGATCACCGGAAAGTTCAAATGAATGAATTAAATGAACTCCGTGATCAAGCATACGAGAACTCTTTGATCTATAAAGAAAAGACAAAGAAGATTCATGACTCAAAATCAAAACCGCATTTTCAACGTCGGTGATCGAGTCCTTCTTTTCAATTCAAGATTGAAGATTTTCTCGGAAAACTAAAATCCTACCGGTGCGGACCATTCACCATCACTAAAGTATTTCCTTATGGAACCATTGAGTTATCTCAACCCGATGGTCCAAATTTTAAAGTGAATGGTCATCGGTTGAAGCATTATTTTGGAGAGGACATTCCTCCTGTGGTTGTCCCGGATCTACAAACTTTCCCCATGAACCAATGAATGAGGGGATCGAGTCAAGCTAGCGACTCGGGAATCAAAAACAGTAACATGCCATATGGGTTTTCACCCATATTTCTGACTTCTTTCTATTTTCTACCACCCTAGTGTGGGGGAGTTGCCCCCGCTGTTGTATATAAGAGTTTAAAAAAAAAAAAAAAAAAAAAAACATTCAAAATAATGGCCGTAGTATTTCCCTTTTACGTTCTTTGTTTCGGCATAACCGCGGTACTTTGAATATTGAGGCAATATTCATTTCTAGTGTGGGGGAATTCTCACGAATTTTATCATGTAATTATACCACCCAATTCCCCATTTTGGCCAAATTTTTTTTTGGAGTAAGTGTTTTGCACTTACTCGACTTATGGTTATCGATCCGCCATGTCTAATAAACAAAAGGATTGGCTAATCCAGAGCAAACGGCTCTTGGTAAAGATATCTCAAATTAGTTGTGACTTGCAATTTGCCCAAAATTGTATGGTATTCACTCACCATATCTTTAATTAGTGAAGAGTTGGCTAGCCCGCAAGTTTATGGAAAAACCATAATTGGTAATCGACTCACCAAAGATAGTATATATTATCTAAGAGTTGGCTAGTCCGAAGCAAACGGCTTCGGTAAAGACAAATCAAATCCGTTGGAAGTCGGTGGTTTGCTCAAAATCACATGGTTATCGATGTACCATAGTTCTTACTTGAACTGAAACATTTGGCTACTCGTAAGTAATGGCTTTTGGTAAAGAGATTGAAATCCATTAAGTTTTTCTCAAAAGATTGCTAGGGACTAGCAATAGTTTAGTGTGGGGATTGATGAGTGTGTAAATACTCATCATTTTTGTACCAATTGAAGCGCAAAACATTTAAAATACTCGAAATGCATCAAAATCTTGAAAATATCTCAAAAAGTGCATTTTATATGTTTCGGATGCAAAATGTTTAAAATCGATGAAAAACGAGCTAAGTTTGCATAATTGGCGGTTTAGTCCCCAAGTTTCAAAATTTGTGAAATAGTCCCCGAGCACTTATTTTAAAGAAAAGTCACCAAAGGTCATTTTGGAATCATAAATTGTCATAATTGGTCCTTTGGTGAAAAGTTCAAAATTTTGAGAAATTACAATTTTGATCCTTGGATTTTAAAATGTTCATGTTTAGTCCTTGGAATTTCACAATTGGCAAAAATGGTCCTTGGATTATTGGAGATGGCAAGATAGGCCCTTGGACTACAACTTCATAATTCTGACTTTGGTCCCTGGATTTTGAATTACACAATGGGTCCTTAGTGTTGAAATCGATTCAAATCCATCCTTGGTCCAAGTTAACTATTAAATCCCAAGCCCAAAACCCACGGTCCAAATCCAATACCCATCAACCCGAATCCAACCACGGTTTAAAATAAAACCACCCAGCCCTTTTTCCTCCACCGTCCCCTTCTCCTCCACCACTGCAACACCACCTCTCAGCTCACCCTTATCCTCCACACTTTGTCCCCTCCAACCACAACCCTCCAAAGCAGCATTTAATGCACCCCTCCCCTGTCGAAGCTATCAGAACCCACTGGCATATATACACTTTCCCGCCAAAAATTGATCAATGGCCAATATGACCTAAACTGATCCAATGGCTGAGATTATGAGTGGGAATTGATCAGAGGAGAGAGAGAAGACATTTGGTGTATAAATAAAGGAAGAAGAGAAGCAAGAAAGAGTAGTACTTAGTTTTTTATTTCATATGTATGTCATTTTTATGTTTATGTTTTTAATTAAGTTCTAAACTGTAATCTTTTGTTTCATTGTATCAAAGTAAGTTATTTAAGTATATTAAAACTGTTTTCAAGTGTCAATTCAAGTTGTGTTAACATTTCATGTTCTATGGTTTACTGTTAAAAATTCAAGTTCAAAATCTTATACCAAAGCTCCAAGTAGCTTCATTTTCATTCAAACAAGCTTACTTAAGCTTATTATAGCTTTTGGTAAGCTTGGAACACGTTTCAAGCAAGTTTGGTGATTGGTCAACGAAAGTCAAGCGCAAGAAAATCTTGGTTAAATGGGTTTGGAAATGGAATGAGGTTGATGCGATGATGGATATGGGTTGAAATTTGGTTTTAGTTGGTAGGTTACTTGTGGTGTTTGGCAAGCCATTGTGGCTAGGACACATGTAAGCTCGAAAATCTCACATCTGTTATAATCTACTTATTTAGCATATTGATAAATTGATAGATTTTGTTTGAGATATGGCATCATTTGAGAGTTAATTGATTATTAAACTTAGATTAAGTGTTAGTATAGGTTGGTTAAAGAATCATTGAGTTGCATTGCAAATCAAAGTTAATATAGTGTGTTTGGATGCAGTTGGTTTGATTGATCTTAAGCTTTGGTTTGGTTTGTGCTTTATGCTTGTCTCCATTCACTCATATCTCAAATAGGACCACTTGAATCATATTTGTCAAAATCTTGCTACTTAAAAGCTCAAAGTCAACTTCACTTTGAATCATAGATATAGTTTCGTAAGCTATGGTCTAATTTGCTTGAATTGGTTGGTAAAAATGAGTATTTAGGTTTAAAATACATAGAGATAGCTTGTACTAGTTTCATTTCACCATATAACATCAATCTCAGTCCATAAATTGGTTTTGTAGAAAACTAGAAGGGGGGTTGAATAGTTTACCAATTAAAAACTTTGTTTTGAAACTTATTGAAAGATCAATTGATATTGATCTTGAGTATGTTAATGAAATATGCAAGCAATGTGTAATAAGTAAATAAGGAAAGAGATGATCAAACCACAACAAGTTGTTTATAGTGGTTCGCCTACAAGGACTCTTTTTCCTTGCCCTACTCCACTCCCGAGTTTCACACTCGAGTTTAACTTCACTAGTCAACAAGCTCCTTTCACCGTGGAGAAAACCTTTACACTTCGCTTACACTATTTCCGACACTAAGCTAGATGTCGAGTTCTTTCCAAGATTACAACTACTCCCTCACACAATGTATTTTGAGGACTAAAATACTAACCACTCACACTCACAAGATTATGATGGTTTGATACAACAATGAAGTATGGATCAACACTAGATCATACAACACTAAACAAACAAGACTTCCAACTTCGTTGAAGCTTGAATATGACTTGATCTTCTTTGCTACAAAAGAGATCACTAATATGATATGAAACCGAATTAGAAAGGTTAGAGAGAAGATATGTATGAGAGTATGTTAGAAAGGGATGAGAAACTACTTGGCTTGGCATTGCTATTTATAGCCAAAATGGACGAGAGGCGTCCACGGACGGCGGACCCCTTAAAGGGTTCCGCCCGTGTACCATTTTGGTACCGCTTGGTCGGACGGTACCAAGATATCAAATCTTGCCTAAAGTCAACTCAATCTAAGTGAGATTGTGCAAGATATGAAGAGTACAAATCTTCACAAAATATCTAATGGAATCTTCTAATGATTTCCATGATGTAATACATGATGTCAAATGTTGTATTACTATTTATAGAAATATGCAAATGCTTAAGTAGTGTTTGGTTTTAAGAACCTAACACATTCTACAAACTACTATCATACATAATGATTAGAGTCATATCAAGATGTTACTAATCATAAATGTAAATGCTTGAATGATGAATATATTGTTTGAGAAAGCTTGTTTTAATATCTAATAAACTTGACAAGCTTTAAGCTTTTATAAATTAAATTTACTTTTGTCGTTAACAAAACTTAGGCAAAGATCAAAAATATAAATAACGTTTAATGGCGATATTTGTATTAACAATCTCCCCTTTTGTTGAGGACAAAATATAAATTTTATTTTATAAAAGAAACAAAGTTTGTACAAGAGTTATAAAAATATTAGTTTTAGAACTTGAAAAGGAAATGATAATGCAAGTGTATGAAATTTGACTTTTATGAAAGTTAAAGAATTCACTAGTTAATGCATGATGTTGACTTTTCGAAAGTCAAAGTATGCGTTTGACTTTTTAAGAAAAGTCAAGTATTATCAATGAGAGTTCTGTTTGACTTTTAGAAAGTCAAATGTATGCGTTTGACTTTTCGGAAAAGTCAAATATAAATAATTTCAAAGTTCTATATATTCTCCTTTTGTCTCAACAAAAGAAGAGGCTATCTGGAATGTAATGAGCCGAGCTATTATCTCCCCTTGTTCAAAGCTCCCCTAAATTGGGTGCTTTAATGGGAAGATACATGGATTGTGAAAATAAAGCTACAAACAAAATTGTTAGTAATAATGATCATTCACAAGCATTTCCAAGCACTATGTAATGACACCAACAATATGATAAACAACATTCATTAGTTAAAATTTTTCATGAATAAAGATCATGAAAAGAGAACACAATGATGTGTTTCTAGTACAAGAAAAAAAAATTATCCTAAGAAAGCAAATACAAAGAAAGACTATTCTAAAACCATCCTAAAGTGATGGTGGATGGGAAAGAGCGTTGAGACGCTCAAGAATGTGGTTGAGGATGAACCTCATTTCTTCGTGGAAGTCATGGAGCATAACCGGGTTCGTTCCACGGTTTGACCGCGTTGCTCACAAGTTGAGCAACCATGCCTTGGTGGGTAGAAAGTTTGGGGAGGTTGTGGTGGTGGAATGGTGGATGTGTTGGTGGTGTTGGGAATGTTTGGAGTGGTCATGATGGATGCAAGCAAAGCATTTTGCATTTGCATTGTCTCACTTAAGTGAGAATCCACCATGCCTTTGAATTGGTGGAGGTTGTGGAGTTCGGCTTGAATCTCCTCTCTAGTGGGATTGTCATCCCACATGCTCTCCGGAATGTCCTCAATATGAGGGGACATTGATGATGGAAGTGGATGATCCTCGTATAAAGGACCATGAATGTCCTTGTGAATGGGGTGGAAAAGGAGAGGTCTTGGCCCTAATGGGGCGTTTGGGTCAATGGATGACCGAGGTGATTCATGAGCGATTCACTCAATGGTGCCAAAGGATGGCAATGGTGGTGGATGACCAGAGGCAAGTCTTCCAAGTCCTCTAGGAAAGGATTTGGTGATGTTGGTGGAGTTGAAAATAACTCCATGGGAGTGAGTGGGAGACCTTGGTGAAGGTGGTGAGGTGTTTTGGATGTTTGGATGGGTGCGGTGGAGGTGAAGTAGGTGTTTTTGATGGTGGTGGAGTGGTGATCACAATGTGTGATGAAGTGGGTGTAGCTAAGGTAAGATGTGTATCATCTCTAATGGGAGATGAGATTGTGAGTGGTGAAGATTCGGATGATGAGCTAAGATTAACAAAACAACAAGGCCTTACGCTCATTCTAGCGGTTTTCTTGCAAGGTTTTGGTGATGATTTAGTCATTTTAACTTGGGTTTTGATTTGCTAGATAGTAGTGAGAATGAAGAAGGTGTGAGGATGATCATGGTAAAGCCTTTCAATTTATAGAGGTAAGAAATTGTTGAGAAAAGGTTTGATTTGATGTTGAACCATTGAAGAGATGAGGTTCCTAATGATTTGGAAGTGGGTTGAATGCTAGTCATATCACCCAAGTCAATCCATACAAAGAAGATGGAGTGAAGAAGAAAAGATATGCAATAAATGTGTTCTAGTGAGTGGAATTTCCTAATATTTGATTACCCACGGTTTGAAGGTACCAAAATTTGGTTCCTTCCTTTATGCCAAAGGGCTCCTTGGGTGGATTTTTCAAATTTTGAATTTTGGTGGAAATGGATTTCTTATATCCCTTAGTGAATAATACTAGTTCTAATAACAGTATAAACTAGTTAAGATTGATTTATAAGTGATGGAAGATAATTTGGAATTATGAAAGAGTCGAAATTCGTAAAATTACAGGAGGATCCACGGCACCAAAATCATACACGGACGGTACCCTAAAAAGGTGCCGTCCGTCCGCTTATCTGATATGGCGGTACCAAAATTCATAAAGGACGGTACCAAAATTATGGTGCCGTCGATCCGTGGAGTCTGAGAATTTGGACGAGTTCGTTTTTAGGTGTCTGGAAATTCCAAAATCGAAATTTTTCTCAAAACTTGTTATACTAAACATTTCTAGTTAGGAAAAGTAAATAACACATATGTAAACATAGTGGAACATAGATTTTGAGCAAGGCTTATTGATTTTCACAATAAAGTGAAAATGGGTAAAATTTGATAGCATACTTGTGCTATCCCCCTGCATGAGATTGTTAGCATACACCATTGTTTCAAGTTATATTATCATCCTACATAATAAAAACGACTAAATAGTATCAAACATTAACGATAATGCATTGTTCCAAACACTCCTTAAAGTACCCTTATTTGTCCAATTTCTTGTAAATCTTGTTCATCATCCTACCAAGGCACTTGAACATTCCCTTAGTTTGCTTGAATTCTCACTGATTCATTCTCAATCTCGGGAAGAGATGTGTAATACTCTTGAGGTGGAAGATGAGAGCTTGGAAGACCATCCTGAGCTATTTGATGATGATGATGAAGGAGTTGGAGGTTTAGCTCTCTTGCCTTTAGTCTTAGCAACTCGAGCATCACTCAAAGGTACAAAGATGTGAGGATGAGTTCATAGTGAAGGTGCATCCCTTTTGGGGTTGGTGGAATTGGAGCGAAGTTTCTATAGAGACGGGTGAGAAGCATCCCGTATGGAAGAGCAACGGATCCTTGAGTTGGAATATCAATCATTCTTCTAGCTATGTAGTAGGCTAAGTTGAATGGTTGTCGGTGGACAAGTTGTAAAGCATGTGGCAAAGACAAGCGTTTATGTGATCCCTATTTCCTATGGTGCTAATGACGTTGGCTCTAAGTAGTTCCTCCCATTTCTTAAATTTGGGCTTAAGTTCATTGAGCTCCATTCCATATGGATCTCGGTTTACCTCTTTTCCCTTTCGGGTAACTCGGGTTGTATCCACTTTTGGGTTAAAAGGTGTTCACGGATGACATCCTTATCGGCTAAACGGGTTATGTAGGGAAGAGAGCGGTCATTGATTGCATCAAGAGCCATGAGTGACCACTTATCCGTGTAGACACAAGTTCCTCGGTTGGGAATTCCTAGTACTTGAGCAAGTTCACTTAAAGTGATGGTGTAGTCATTTTGGTTGATTCTAAAGCTAAGACAAAACTCATCATCGCCTTCATCACTAAAACCGGTCACACTAGCATAGAATTCTAACACAAACCTAGGACAAATTGGTTCATCAATGTCAAGAAGACAATCGAATTGAATGGCGGCTAGTTCTTCACGAAGATTGGTATGCTCAAGGAAGGATGAGTGAATGGTTCTACCTCATGGAAATACCTTGATTCTAGACCCTTAAATATTTCTACTTGTTCCTTGGTGAGTCCTTTGGTTTTGTGGTGTTTGGGAATGTAGTTAAGGGTGTCTTTGTGATCATAGAATCTTGCGGCTACCATGATTATTCCTAAGGACAAGAATTAATATGTTAAAAATGAAAATAAATTTTAACGATTTTGATTCTAGTGTGTGCCTATATGAAAACAATTTGAGTTGCGGTTATCTCGACTCATTTTATGCACAAAATGGTTTTAGTGGAGTGTTTGGCAAATACCATGAGATAACCCAAATGCTCCTAATTCAATGTGGCTACATTTGAATATACCCGGGAGTGCATATTAGTTATGCAATACCTTTAGTATTCAAGAGCATGCAAGTGATGAAAATTTTAACGTTTCTATTTGTATTAGCAATGAAAAATGTTTTCCTATAAGTGAGAAGCTTTTCAAAACTTTTGACATGGGGTGTTTGGTTGTTTGAATAAGGCCTTATATTTATTATCTATCAATTAGTGGAAACATGATTTGTTTATGCAATATGATAATGTAGTACCTAATTTGAATGACTAGTTATGCAATTTGCCAATTGAATTCATATTTGGTATAAAAGCATACATAAAACCCCATGTAATGATTTGTGATAGTTTTGTGTATAAATAAGAATCCTAGACTCGAATTAAGAGATGAAATGTAGTTAGGATACTTACAATGATGTTATCTTTAGTGATTAGTGAGTGGGAAGATGACAATAATGAGCTTGGTTTAAGTTTTACACGTTTTGGTAAAGTGGGTTGTGAGGAAGAAGATGTTATGTATAAAGCGGTTTTGTACAGAGACACCACGGACCGCACGGCACCAAATATTTGGTTTCGTCGTGTTGTCGTTGGTGCCGTGGCTCTGATGAGCGTAAACAAGACAAAATTGTTTTGGTTTGACTATTCTAATGTTTTAGGCTATGTTTATCCTACATGTTTGGTTCCATTAACCCTAAACCAAGTCTAAGAAGATTAAAAGGTTCTCGTTTAAGAGGTTTAGTAAAGATGTCGGCAATGTTGTCTTCGGAGGATACTTTCTCGATTGAAATGTTTCCTTTTTGAACATTGTCGCGAAGAAAGTGATGACGGATTTCAATGTGCTTTGTACGAGCATGTTGAACGGGATTCTTGTTGAGATCGATGGCTCCTTTGTTGTCGCAGTATCACAATGTTGTTGAGATGAATTCGTAGTCTCGAGAGCTTGCTTCATCCAAAGAGCTTGTTGACATGCTTTTCCTACTGAGACGTATTCGACTTCAGTAGTAGAGATGGCTAAAGCCGTTTGCTTCTTTGCAAACCATGAGGTGAGACAATGTCCAACAAAAGTGCAAATACCACTTGTACTTTTTCTATCGACATAATCACCGGCATGATCCGAGTCGGCATACACTATGGTTTCTATACCCGTTCCTTTGGGATACCATAATCCTAAACACGTTGTTCCCTTAATATATCTAAAATCCTTTTTAATGCTTCTAAGTGTGATGCCTTTGGGTTTTCTTGAAAGCGAGCACATAGACAAACACTAAACATAATGTCGGGTCTACTAGCCGTAAGATAGAGTAGGCTACCAATCATTCCTCTATATTTAGTGTTATCTACGGATTCACCTTCTTCGTCCTTGGTGAGTTTAGTGTCCGAGGACATGGGTGTTTTAGTTGGTTTGGAATCTTCAAGACCAAATTTCTTAAGCATGTCTTTTATATATTTAGATTGGTTAAAGAAAATACCATCTTCTAGTTGTTTAATTTGAAGTCCTAGAAAGAAGTTTAACTCACCCATCATACTCATTTCAAACTCGTCATGCATGATTTTAGAGAAATCATTACATAGTTCTTGACAAGTTGATCCGAATATAATGTCATCAACGATATTTGAACAATAATAATTTGCGATTCCTTTTCTTAGTAAAAGAGTATTATCTACTAATCCCATAGTATATTTGTTATCAATAAGAAAAGTCTTAAGACGGTCGTACCAAGCTTTAGGTGCTTGTTTAAGGCCATATAATGCTTTCTTGAGTTTGAAGACATGATGTGGTTTCTCAAAGTCGGTAAAACCGGAGGTTGAGCAACATACACTTCTTCGTTAATAAACCCATTAAGAAAAGCACTTTTAACATCCATTTGAAATAATTTAAAATCATAAGCACATGCATAAGCAAGTAATATTCTAATAGATTCAAGTCTAGCTACCGTGCATAAGTTTCATCATAGTCAATTCCTTCTTGTTGATTATAACCTTGTGCAACAAGCCTAGCTTTGTTTCTAGATACTATACCATTTTCGTCCATTTTGTTTCGAAGACCCATTTTGTTCCAATTATAGTTTGATCTTTGGGTTTTGGAACTAGTTTCCAAACATCATTTCTAACGAATTGGTTTAATTCTTCTTGCATGGCCATTACCCATGATTCATCTTTTATTGCTTCATTTATGGTTTTGGTTCAATGGTGGATACAAAACAAAATGATTACTTTGATTTTGAGCTTGTGATCTTAAGGTTCTTTGATTAAGTTTTCCTATGACCTTTTCTAATGGATGACTTTTAGATTCTTTGATGTTGACAATTTCCTTATTTAATGGTTCATCTTCCTTGTTATTATTAATTTGACTTTCAATTATTTGACTTTCAACTAAGTCATCATCTACCAAAGGTGATGTCTTAGAGGGAGGTGGACTTTCGTCAAATGTTATGTTCAACGATTCCTCGACTATCATTGTTTCTTTATTTAGGACAATGTAAGCTTTACTAGTTTGAGAGTAACCAAGAAATACACCTTCATAAGACTTTGGGTCAAACTTGGTGAGATAATCCTTAGTATTAAGAATAAAACATTTACAACCAAAGACTTTAAAATATCCTAATGTTGGCTTTTTACCTTTATAAAGTTCATATGGTGTTTTGTTTAGGAAAGGACGATTAAGACTCTATTTAAAATATATGTAGAAGTGTCAATCGGCGTTACACCAAAACTTTTGAGGAATGTTTTGTTCATTAAGCATTGTTCTACTCATTTCTTGAATTGTTCTATTTTACGTTCTACTACTCCATTTGATTGAGGTGTTCGTGAGCGGAAAAGTTATGTGTTATACCATTTGTATCACAAAAGTTTCCAAATTGAGTTTCGTTGTCAAATTCACGACCATGATCCGTTCGGATCGACACAATTTTGACACCTAGAAGATTTTGAATTTTCTTGCTAAGTATTTCAAATTTATCAAAAGCTTCATTTTGGTTTTCAAAATAACGTCCAAGTAAACCTTGAGTAATCATCTACTATGACCAAAGTGTATAAGTTGCTTCCATAGCTTCTTATAGTGGATGGTCCAAACAAGTCCATATGTAATAATTCTAGACACTTAGATGTGGACACCATATTTTTAGATTTGTGACTACTATGTGTTTGTTTACCAATTTTGCAAGCGTCATAAAAGTGTTGGTCATATTTTAGTTTTGGCAAATTCTAACTAACTCTTTTGAAGATAGGTTTTGTATAAGTCTCATATTAGCGTGACCTAAGCGCCTATGCCAAAGAGATGAGCTATCGTCTAATGTTGTTAAGCAAAGTTTGTCATTATATGTTTTATCTATTTTCATGACGTATATGTTATTTTTCCTAACTCCTTTAGCTATGGTGATACCATCTTTAGTATTTTACTACCATTTTCATCAAATAGTACTTTATACTTTTTATCACATAGTTGGCTAATACTAAGTAGATTAAATCCTAACCTATCCACATGAGCAACATTTTCAATAGTTAGAGAGTTATGAGCAATCGTACCTTTGCCAATGATTTTGCTTTTGAGATTGCTACCGAAGTGACATTACCTCCGTCATACTCTTGGTATGATGAGAAGAGACTTTTGTTGCCCGTCATGTGTCGTGAGCATCCACTATCTTTTATCCATTCATCAGGTTCCAATCCAACTTTCAAACATACCTAAGAAGCAAATAACTCAAACATTTGGTCCCCAATATCTCATGGGTCCGTTTGGGTTAAACATACCATTTATTTGATTCATGTATGGAAATGATGGATAAGGGTTCCATGGCATGTAATCCGGAGTTTGATATGGTCTAGGAAAGTTTTGATTCCAACCGTTGTGTTGGTAGTTAGGTTGAACGTTGTGGTTGCTCTTAGGAAAGGGGCGTTTGGCAAAAGAAGTTTTATATCGTTGTTGAGTAGTTTTTGATCTAAATTCATTTTAACAAGTCCTACTCGATATAATGGTGGTTTTAGTTTAACATTATCATTGGTTTTCTTTGTTACTTTAACAAATTCAAGACGGTCCGTATTGCGAACATTCTCATTTCTCAAGTACCATGGTACCATTTTGTACAACGGACGGAACCCTTATTTTGGTTCCGTTTGGTCCGTCTTTGCATCGCAGCAATTTTGATGAATGTTCGTCCTTTTCGGCCGCTTTTGTTTTGACTCTTTGGAATTAATACTTCATTAAAACCTAGCCCATTCATGTCTCACGGTGTTTTATGGATTTTAACTATTTCATCGGCAAGAGCGATGTTTTTGTTAAACCTTTTAAACTTAGAATTATTTTCTATTAAAACTTCTTGTGTGAGCTTTAGTTTTTCTATTTCAAGATTAAGCTCTTGACATGATTTACAATCATCGTCATTTGCTTTTCCTTTTCAAGTCATTTTGCTTTTTCTTTAACTCATATACCTCATTTTCCAAAACTCCTTTTGGTTTTTAGAAATTTATTTTTAGTTATGATTTTTAGACTTAGCTCACACAATTGATTATATTGTTTTTGCAAGGTGTCATCATCTATAGAAGAATAAGAAGAGTCGGAAAGTACCTCATTTGACTCATGTGCCATTAGAGCGATCTCTTCCTTGCTTGATTCTTCATCGCCTTCACTATCACTCCAAGCACCACTTACAAAAGCTCGTTGAGTTTTGCTTTTAGGTGGCTTGGGACATTCTCCTATGAGATGACTTGCATCACCACATCTAAAACACTTTCTTTCACCTTTAATCTTCTTATCATCCCGATCTTTTCGAATGGCTTCTTTTCTTCGAGGTTGTCTTACAAACTTTCCTCTTCTTCTAAAGAACTTCTTGAAATCTCTAACGCCATGGCATACTCCTCATCTTCACTATCGGAACAAGATTCACCATCATCGCTGATTCCGCCTTTGCTTTAAGAGCAACGGATTTGATCTTCTCCTTTCTTCCTTTGATGATCTCCGAATCTTTCTCCATTACCATTTCGTGAACTTTGAGGTTGCCAATTAGCTCGTCTAGTGACATTATTGAGAGATCTTTGATTCTTCAATAGCGGTCACTTTAGCTCTCCATTTGGGATGGAGTGCTCTAAGAAATTTCCCGACAAAGTTCTTACTACGAAAAGATTCATCAAGTGCTTTAAGTGATGTAATGATAGTGTTAAACGAGCAAAGCCACAATCAATGGTTTCATCTTCGGGGATAACAAATTGTTCATATTGTTGAACAAGAAGATCAATTTTGTTATCCTTGACTTGTGAATTACCTTGATGTGTAACAATTAAAGATTCCCAAATATCTTTGGCGGTTTCACACACAAAAATTCTTTCATATTCTTTTCTAGGTAAAGCATTATAAAGCATCATTTTAGCTTCATTATTTTTAGCAACTAATTTCTTTTGTTCATCAACGGAAATATCCTTTGTTGTAGAACTAAAATCTCCTTTAACAATAATAAACCAAAGATCTATATCTTTTGATTTTACATATGTTTCAAACGGTTTTTCCAATAGATAAATCCATTGGTTTCAAAGAGTGGTGGTCTTTGCATAGATTGCCCTTCTTTAAAGTTTTCGTAATCCATGGATCGTTTCAAGTTTATAAAATACAAGTTATTTTAGAAATTCTTGAGCAACGAGGCTCGGTACCAATTGTAGAAAACTAGAAGGGGGGTTGAATAGTTTACCGATTAAAACTTTGTTTTGAAACTTATTGAAAGATCAATTGATATTGATCTTAAGTATGTTAATGAAATATGCAAGCAATATGTAATAAGTAAATAAGGAAAGAAATGATCAAACCACAACAAGTTGTTTATAGTGGTTCGGCCTACAAGGACTCTTTTTCCTTGCCCTACTCCACTCCCCGAGTCTCACACTCGAGAGTTTAACTTCACTAGTCAACAAGCTCCTTTCACCGCGGAGAAAACCTTTACACTTCAACACACTATTTCCGACACTAAGCTAGATGTCGAGTTCTTTCCAAGGGTACAACTACTCCCACACACAATGTATTTTGAGGACTAAAATACTAACCACTCACACTCACAAGATTATGATGGTTTGATACAACAATGAAGTATGGATCAACACTAGATCATACAACACTAAACAAACAAGACTTCCAACTCTCGTTGAAGCTTGAATATGACTTGATCTTCTTTGCTACAAAAGAGATCACTAATATGATATGAAACTGAGTTAGAAAGGTTGAGAGAAGATATGTATGAGAGTATGTTAGAAAGGGATGAGAAACTACTTGGCTTGGCATTGCTATTTATAGCCAAATTGGACAGAGGCGTCCACGGACGGCGGACCCCTTAAAAGGGTTCCGCCTGTACCAAATTGGTACCGCCGATCGACAACCAAGATATCAAATCTTGCCTAAAGTCAACTCTATCTAAGTGAGATTGTGCAAGATATGAAGAGTACAAATCTTCACAAAATATCTAATGGAATCTTCCAATGATCTCCATGATGTAATACATGATGTCAAATGTTGTATTACTATTAATAGAAATATGCAAATGCTTAAGTAGTGTTTGGTTTTAAGAACCTAACACATTCTACAAACTACTATCATACATAATGATTAGAGTCATATCAAGATGTTACTAATCATAAATGTAAATGCTTGAATGATGAATATATTGTTTGAGAAAGCTTGTTTTAATATCTAATAAACTTGACAAGCTTTAAGCTTTTATAAATTAAATTTACTTTTGTCGTTAACAAAAGTTAGGCAAAGATCAAAAATATAAATAACGTTTAATGACGATATTTGTATTAACAGGTTTCAAAGTTCATCAAAGTCAAACTTCTTCATAACTGTTAAAAGTTAAAAACAGGTGAAAAACAAGTTTTCAACCAAACTAAGTTGATTTTTCATAGATTCAATTCTGGGTCAAATCAAGTGTAACTTTGGGATTAATAACTTCAACTGGTCTAGTTTCTTATTATGATTTTTGTAGATTTTTAGTAATTTTTATAAGCTCCTAAATTAGCTTATCAAGTTGGGCTTATCTCCTCAGCACAAACTCGAGTGAATCATTGAGTGTCTTGCATGTTTGTCTGAAAGCTTGTTGAGCTCGGTTTAGCTCATCAAGGTCTGGGTTTTGGTTTATAAGTTGTCTTCTTTAATTCCAACACCTAGTTTTCATTTTCAAATTATTGGGTAGCTTGTGCTTAGCTTAAAGTATAGCCTCAAACTGCTTTTCAACACTTATTCTCAAATCATCAAATCATGGCGTAAGTACTTTAGAGGTTTATGATAGTTATAATTAGATGCTTTCTAGTACTTTTAGCATTTTATAGCTTCTGTAACAGTTTGGTACTTATTTGTGGCTTTTGGCTTATTTGGAGTGCTTATTCTTAAGCACTTGTGATTGCAGTTCCATATTCTTGCACACAAGCCACTGTTTTTATATTTTTCTTAGACTCATAATATTATTTTAGACTTTTCTTGAATTTTTCAGATTTTTCTAAGTCTGTTTGCTATTTATCTTCATTTAAAACAGTTTTTAGGCATTTTTAATTAGCTTTTAATACAATTAAATCAGAAAAAGTTCAAAAAAATAAGTTTTCATTTTTCTTAGGTTAAGATAAATATAAAATTAAAAAATTATTTTTCCATTTTTCATAGTTTAATTTGTAATTTTTAGCAATTTAAGTAGTTTTAAATAGTTTTTAATTCATAGAAAATACAAAATAATCGAGAAAAATATAAAAATAGTTTTGAAACTTCTCTTTAGTTATTTTAGATTTTTCCAAGTCATAATTTTATTTTTCTAGCTTTATTTCATATTTTCTTGTATTTTAGGTTATTATTAAATAAGTAAAATAGTTTTTAATTAATAATAATTAGATAAATAGTTATAAAATAATTTTCTTTTTCTAAAATTTTCTTTTATCATTAGGTTTGTAAAAATATCATTTTCATATTTTTAGGATTAATCTTGGTTCAAATTCACATTTTCTTTTTACGTCGCATAGTTTTTAATTTAAGTTTTATAAAGAAAATCAAAACATCATTTTAAAATAGTGATAGCATTTATTTAATATAGTTTATCTTTTAATTTTCTTTAATTTGCATTTAAGCCCTGTAATTTATAAACTTTTCTTTAGGTATAATTGTTCATAATCAATCATAGCCTTTTCCCATTCAAATTCTCTCGATCACTATATCGTTTGACTATTCACCATTAATCCTTGGGACTTAACGACGGGATACACTATACTCCTCGATCTTCATTGCATTGGTGTTCGAACTGTTTTAAGTTTCTTACGGTTAGCCATTCACAAGTGGCTAGCTTGTGTGAGATAACTTGACGGTTGGGAGCAATCAAATTTTGCGCGGCCGCCGGAGTCAGGCTAATTATTAAACGTTTAGCGTATTAGTGATTTGAATATTCACTCTTTGTTCATACCATCCATCTATATCTATATATATTTTCTTATAAAAATCCAAAACCCAAAACATCATAAAACACAAAATATTTTCCTTTTGTTTCTATATATATATAAAAGATAAAAATACAAAAGATTCGTAACGTTTTCTTTGTTTAATAATAACAACATAAAAATTACCAAACCAAGGCGATGTACTACTTAGCGGACGATACCATAATAAGTTCCAACCAAAGATTAAAACTTGTCTTTGTGTCCTTATTAGTGGTGTCGTTTTTCATAAAAGCCATTCATCTGTGATTATTGGTTTAAGTTCAACCGTTGTTTTGCCTCGATTTTGTTTTAATTGGATTTGTTGTTATATCTATTTTTCAAAACCGTAAAACTCAAAAGATTCTCCTTACCCCATTTTCATAATTCACTTTCATAAATTCCTTTCCTTAACTCGAGATCTCTTAGAGTTAACTCTAGTGTATGTTGCATCGCTCTTCCAGATCTACAAGCCCATTTCGTGAGCTTGTCAAGATTCCACGAAGGCGAGGACTTTTCGCCCCATCACCGGATCGAGATCGCCTAGTACACACTACTTCCGTTATCATGGCGAAGAAGAACGATGAATGTGTGAATCAAGCGGGTATGGAGATGTTATTGTTATCCCACCATTGTGGCTGAAATTTTGAACTCAAAACCGGGTTCCTGAATCTTGTAACCTCAAGTCAATTCTATGGTTTTGAGCGGGATGATCCTCATGCTCATATTCGATGGTTTAACAAGATTGCATCTACCATCAAATACAAGAATGTCCCACAGATGTCAAGCTTCTTTCATTCCCATTTTCTCTTGAGGACAAGCTCGGTTTGGCTTGAAAACAACCCCTCACTCCATTGAGACATGGGAAGATTTAGTGAAGAAATTTGTAAATGAGTTTTATCCACCTTCCAAAACCACGAGTCTTAAAATGAAATCATCAAGTTCACACAAAAGTTTGATGAATCCTTCGGTGAGGCGTGGGATCATTTTAAGGAGTTGCTCGCAAATGTCCTCATCACGGTTTTACCGAGTTGATGCAACTCGATACTTTCTATAATGGGTGAGTCAATCGATCAAGATTCTCTCAATTCCTCCCGGAGGAAATTTCTTGAGCAAAACCACAAAAGAAGCTTTAACGATAATTGAAAACAAGTCTAAAGTCCGCCTCTTGCCGAAGCAAGACGGTTGTTTCCCAAGTAATGTTGGTCCTTCTACTTCATCTCATGTGAGTCAATCTAGCACCGATGCTAAGATTGACAAACTCACGGATGCAATTCAAGCTTTGGTTCTTGCTAACCAAAAGAAAGTTTCTTTCCACAAACTTCATCTCATGGTGAAGTTAAGAAAGTGGAAGTCTGTGTTACTTGTGGTGGCCCCCATGCCTACTACAATTGTATGGCCACCGATGGTAGTCCATTTGAAGCTAATGCTATAGTGGGATTTCTAATCCAGGAGGCAACCAATACCGTGCTCAATATGAACCAAACCACCGTCCTAACCACTACCTGGACCTCCGGTTTTAACCAAAACCGAACCGTAATCAAAATCGAATAGACCAACCAAGGTTTTCAAAACCAAGGTAATTTTAGTCCAAATAACGGTTTTCAAAATCAAAGTCAAAACTTCCAACACCAACACTTTAATAGAAACCAAGGTCGGAAATTTCAATGGTATTTTCATGGTAATAATCAAGGAAATTTTCAAAATCAAGGCCCTAATCCTAACAATAGAGGCGAATTTTCCTACATCAAACTCAAGCCATTGTTCCAACCGGACCATCATCGATGAGTTGTTGAAACAATTCATGAAATCCCAAGAGGAAATGAATCGGTTGTTGGTTAGCCAAATTTCGACATTAAGAAGTCTTTAAATGATCGACCCTCGGGCTCGGAAAACTTACCTAGCAACACGATCGCTAATCCGAGGGGCGATGCAAAGGCGATCACAACGAAGTGGTGTATCATATCATGGACCCGCTATTCCTACTACCTCTTCTTCTTCTCCCAAAGGTAGTAGAAAGTGAACTCGAGGCGACAAAGGACAAGGAACTTCCTACTAATAACGGAGGTACCAACAATATCCATCCTCAAGTTGTCCCGAAACCCGAACCAAACACAGAGTCATTTTGAACCTCCAAGAGCTTCCGTTGACAACCCTAAATCAAAACTTCTATTCCTTACCCTCACGTTTGAATGAGAAAAGCTCATGAAAAAGCCATCATCAAATGGAAATTTTCCAAGAACAACATTTTGACATAAGCTTTGCGGATGCTATCATCTTGATGCCTAAGTTTGCATCAACTCTCAAACACATGTTAAGCAATAAGGAAAACTGTTTGAAATGGCTAAAACTCCTTGAACGAGAATTGCTCGCAAGATTCTGTTAAAGAAGCTTCCCGAGAAGCTTGGAGATCCCGGAAATTTCTTCTCCTTGTGTTTTTCCGTGGATGATTGAATGCTTTGCCCTTGCCGATCTTGGAGCAAGCATCAATCGATGCCTTATTCAATGTGGAAGAAGCTTTCTCCGAACTTATTCCTACATGCATGACTCTTGAGCTTGCGGATCGTTCTATATCGCGTCCTCTTGGCATCGCCGAGGATGTATTGTGAAAGTAGGAAAGTTCCATTTTCCGGTGACTTTGTGGTTGTTGATTTCGATGCGATCCTCGGGTTCCCTCATTGTTGGACGAGGATTCACGAGAACGGGCCGTGCTCTTATTGATGTATTTGAGCAAGAAATCACGTTACGTGTGGGTAATGAAGTCATACCTTTAACCTTGATCAAACTTGAGGTACTCCTCAAATTATGATATGAATCAATTAATCGAGTCGATTTAATTGATATTGCTTCGAGAGTACTCTCAAGAGTTTCTTGGTTATCTTCATAATTCTTCGAGTGATTCCACCACATCTTCTAAACCAATCATTGCCGACTCTTCCCCTCTCTCACTCCGCTTTGAGGGAGGTGACTTCTTCTTGAAGAGATCGATGAGTTTCTTGTCTAGTGATGAATCAATTCCACTGGAATTGATGGTGTTTATGATTCGAGGGGATATCCTTTATCTTGAGCAATTGCTAAATGAAGATCCATTACCTTCACTCCCTCCGAAGAGATCACAATTGAGGAAATCAAATCAAGACAAACATCTATGAAGAATTTCCGAGGTTGAACTTAAGGACCTACCTCCTCATCTCGAGTATGCATTCTTGAGGGTGATGATAAATTACCCGTCATAATTGCTAAAAACTTAAGCGAGGAGGATGAAAAATGCTCTCATAAAGGTCTTGAAGTCACACAAACAAGCAATTGCTTTGAAACTCTCCGACATTAAGTGGTATCAACCACGAGTTTTGTACTCACAAAATCGTAATGGAGGATGACTTCAAACCAAGAGTTCAACATCAAAGAAGGGTGAATCCTAAGATTCATGAGGTTATCAAACAAGAGGTTCTCAAACTTCTTGATGCGGTTTAATTTACCCGATCTCGATAGTCCTTGGGTAGCCCCATCCACCGTGTTCCAAAAAGGGTGGCATATCTGTTGTTACAATGAAGAAAACGAGTTAATTCCAACTCGATTGGTTACGGATGGCGTGTGTGCATTGACTATCGTAAGTTGAACGAAGCCACCGAAAAGACCATTTTCCTCTACCCTTCATGGATCGGATGCTTGAGAGATTAGCGAGGAACGAATACTATTGTTTCCTTGATGGTTTCTCGGGTTATTTTCAGATCCCCATTGATCCATTGGATCAAGAAAAGACCACATTCACCGCCCATACGGAACTTTTGCCTACTGCACGTATGCCTTTTGGCCTATGTAACGCTCCCGCACGCTCCAACGATGTATGATGGCAATTTTCCACGACATGATCGGGAAACAATGGAGGTGTTTATGGATGACTTCTCGGTCATTGGGGACTCATCTCGGACATGTCTCTCCCATTTAGATAAAATGCTAAACAGGTGTGAAGACACCAATCTTTGTCTAAATTGGGAGAAGAGCCACTTTATGGTCAAAGAAGGCATAGTCCTTGGCCATAAGATTTCAAAAAATGGGATTGAGGTAGATAGAGCAAAAGTTGATGTTATTGCTAAATTGCCTCATCCTACTACCGTCAAAGGTATTAGGAGTTTTCTTGGTCATGCCGGTTTTATCGCAGATTCATACAATATTTTTCTAAAATCGCTCGCCTATGACCCATCTTCTTGAAAAGATGCTCCTTTTATCTTCTCTCCGAGTGCATCAAGCTTTTGAAACATTAAAGAAAAGCTTACTAAGCACCCATTCTAGTTGCTCCGATCGGGATTTACCTTTGAACTCATGTGCGATGCAAGTGACTTTGCTATCGGTGCGGTCTTGGGCAACGAAAACCAAGCATTTTCACCTATCCACTACGCAAGTAAAACTATGATCAAGCTCAAACCCATTACACCACCACG
Organism: Chrysanthemum lavandulifolium; assembly: GCA_022545495.1. Taxonomy (NCBI): domain Eukaryota; kingdom Viridiplantae; phylum Streptophyta; class Magnoliopsida; order Asterales; family Asteraceae; genus Chrysanthemum; species Chrysanthemum lavandulifolium. The sequence goes on from CM040240.1 coordinate 208,397,622, forward strand.
GAAAAAGAATTATTAGGCGTGGTGTATGCGTTTGAAAAGTTTCGCCATACCTTATATTGACCAAATGCGTGGTGTATACGGATCACTCGCTCTCAAATATCTCTTTACAAAACAAGATGCAAAGCCGAGATTGCTCCGTTGGGTTCTCCTCCTACAAGAATTTGATATCATTATACGTGATAAAAAGGAGCCGAGAACTGGTCACGATCATCTGTCCGTCTAGAAAACCCTCACCAAGATGTGTTTGAGAAAAGGAAATTAATGAAACATTTCCTCTCGAAACACTTAATGTGGTTTCTTTTCGTGGGGACTCTTCTACCCCATGGTTTGTTGACTTTGCAAATTACCATGCGGGTAACTTTGTAGTGAAAGGATGTCGTCCCAACGGAAAAACAAATTCTTTAAAGATGTAAACATTACTCGGGACGACCCTACTTATTCAAAATTTGCGCGGATCAAGTCATCGAGCGATGTGTGTATGGTCGAAGCTATTGACATTCTCAAGGCTTGCCATTCTGGACCCACTGGGGACATCATAGCCCCAACTACACCGCCAAGAAGGTGTTTGATTCCGGATTCTATTGGCCCACGATTTATAAGGATGCCCATGAATTTGTCAAAAACAGTGACGCTTGTCAACGACACGGAATATCTCTCAAAGAAATGAAATGCCGCAAACGCCATTCAAGTGTGTGAGATTTTGACATCCGGGGCATTGACTTTATGGGGCCATTTCCTTCATCTCGCGGTAATAAGTACATACTCGTGGGCGTTGACTATTTGTCAAAATGGGTTGAAGCAAAAGCTTTACCTACCAACGATGCCCGAGTTGTTGTGAAATTCTTAAAATCTCTTTTGCTAGGTTTGGAACTCCACGAGCTATAATCGGTGATCGTGGTACGCATTTCTGCAATGACCAATTTGATAGAGTCATGCAAAAGTATGGTGTAACTCACCGCCTCTCTCTGCGTACCACACCAAACAAGTGGGCAAGTGAAAGTCTCCAACCGAGGGTTAAAAGAATCTTGGAAAGGAAGATGGCGAAAACCGTGCCTCTTGGTCGGATAAGCTTGATGACGACTGGGCCTTCCGTGACGACTTATAAAACACCCATCGGGTGCTCTCCATACAAGCTTGTGTACGGGAAGGCATGTCATCGCCGGTTGAGCTTGAGCACAAGGCATCTTGGGCCTTGAAACATGCCAACTTCGATATTCAGACATTTGGTGATCACCGGAAAGTTCAAATGAATGAATTAAATGAACTCCGTGATCAAGCATACGAGAACTCTTTGATCTATAAAGAAAAGACAAAGAAGATTCATGACTCAAAATCAAAAACCGCGTTTTCAACGTCGGTGATCGAGTCCTTCTTTTCAATTCAAGATTGAAGATTTTCTCGGAAAACTAAAATCTCACCGGTCCGGACCATTCACCATCACTAAAGTATTTCCTTATGGAACCATTGAGTTATCTCAACCCGATGGTCCAAATTTTAAAGTGAATGGTCATCGGTTGAAGCATTATTTTGGAGAGGACATTCCTCCTGTGGTTGTCCCGGATCTACAAACTTTCCCATGAACCAATGAATGAGGGGATCGAGTCAAGCTAGCGACTCGGGAATCAAAAATAACATGCCATATGGGTTTTCACCCATATTTCGACTTCTTTCTATTTTCTACCACCCTAGTGTGGGGAGTTGTTGTTGTATATAAAAAAAAAAAAAAAAAAAAAAAAAAAACATTCAAAATAATGGCCGTAGTATTTCCCTTTTACGTTCTTTGTTTCGGCATAACTGCCGGTACTTTGAATATTGAGGCAATATTCATTTCTAGTGTGGGGGGATTCTCACGAATTTTATCATGTAATTATACCACCCAATTCCCCATTTTTGGCCAATTTTTTTTTGGAGTAAGTGTTTTGCACTTACTCACTTATGGTTATCGATCCGCCATGTCTAATAAACAAAGGATTGGCTAATCCAGAGCAACGGCTCTTGGTAAAGATATCTCAAATTGTTGATAGCTTGCAATTTGCCCAAAATTGTATGGTATTCACTCACCATATCTTTAATTAGTGAAGAGTTGGCTAGCCCGCAAGTTTATGGCTTGTGGTAAAGGCGATGGAAAACCATAATTGGTAATCGACTCACCAAAGATAGTATATATTATCTAAGAGTTGGCTAGTCCGTAGCAAACGGCTTCGGTAAAGACAAATCAAATCCGTTGAAAGTCGGTGGTTTGCTCAAAATCACATGGTTATCAGTGTACCATAGTTCTTACTTGAACCGAAACATTTGGCTACTCCGTAGTAATGGCTTTTGGTAAAGAGATTCAAATCCATTAAGTTTTTCTCAAAAGATTGCTAGGACTAGCAATAGTTTAGTGTGGGGATTGATGAGTGTGTAAATACTCATCATTTTGGTTAAATCTGATCGCAAAACATTTAAAATACTCGAAATGCATCAAAATCTCGAAAATATCTCAAAAGTGCATTTTATATGTTTCGGATGCAAAATGTTTAAAATCGGATGAAAACGAGCTAAGTTTGCATAATTGGCGCTTCAGTCCCCAAGTTTCAAAATTTGACAGAAATAGTCCCTGAGCACTTATTTTAAAAGAAAAGTCACCAAAGGTCATTTTGGAATCATAAATTGTCATAATTAGTCCTTTGGTGAAAAGTTCCAAAAGTTTTGAGAAATTACAATTTTGATCTTTGGATTTTAAAAATGTTCATGTTTAGTTCTTGGAATTTCACAATTGGCAAAAAATGGTCCTTGGATTATTGGAGATGGCAAGATAGGCCCTTGGACTACAACTTCATAATTTACAGCTTTGGTCCCTGGATTTTCAGAATTACACAATGGGTCCCTAGTGTTGAAATCGGATTCAAATCCAATCCATGGTCCAAGTTAACTATTAAATCCCAAGCCCAAAACCCACGGTCCAAATCCAATACCCATCCAACCCGAATCCAACCCACGGTTTAAAATAAAACCACCCAGCCCCCTTTTCCCTCCACCGTCCCCCCTTCTCCTCCACCACTGCAACACCACCTCTAGCTCACCCTACTCCACACTTTGTCCCCTCCAACCACAACCCTCCAAAGCAGCATTTAATGCACCCCTCCCCTGTCCAAGCTATCAGAACCCACCGGCATATATACACTTTCCGCCAAAATTGATCAATGGCCAATATGACCTAAAGCGATCCAATGGTGAGATTATGAGTGGAATTGATCGGAGAGAGAGAGAAGACATTTGGTGTATAAATAAAGGAAGAAGAGAAGCAAGAAAGAGTAGTACTTAGTTTTTTATTTCATATGTATGTCGCATTTTTTATGTTTATGTTCTTAATTAAGTTCTAAACTGTAATCTTTTGTTTCATTGTATCAAAGTAAGTTATTTAAGTATATTAAAACTGTTTTCAAGTGTCAATTCAAGTTGTGTTAACATTTCATGTTCTATGGTTTACTGTTAAAAAATTCAAGTTCAAGCTCTTATACTCAAAGCTCCAAGTAGCTTCATTTTCATTCAAACAAGCTTACTTAAGCTTTTGGTAAGCTTGGAACACAGTTTCAAGCAAGTTTGGGGATTGGTCAACGAAAGTCAAACTGCAAGAAAAGTTTGGTTAAGCAGGTTTGGAAATGGAATGAGGTTGATGTAGTGATGGATATGGGTTGAAATTTGGTTTTAGACAGTGGTTACTTGTGGTGTTTGGCAAGCCATTGTGGCTAGGACACATGTAAGCTCTGAAAATCTCACATCTGTTATAATCTACTTATTTAGCATATTGATAAATTGATAGATTTTGTTTGAGATATGGCATCATTTGAGAGTTAATTGATTATTAAACTTAGATTAAGTGTTAGTATAGGTTGGTTAAAGAATCTGTTGAGTTGCATTGCAAAACAGGTTAATATAGTGTGTTTGGTACAGTTGGTTTGATTGATCTTAAGCTTTGGTTTGTGCTTCAACTGTTCACTCGGCCTCAAATAGGACCACTTGAATCATATTTGTCAAAATCTTGCTTCTACAAAAGCTCAAAGTCAACTTCACTTTAAATCTGTCCTTATGGTCTAATTTGCTTGAATCAGTTGGTAAAAATGAGTATTTAGGTTCAAAATACATAGAGATAGCTTGTACTAGTTTCATTTCACCATATAACATCAATCTCAGTCCATAAATTGGTTTTGTAGAAAACTAGAAGGGGGGTTGAATAGTTTACCAATTAAAAACTTTGTTTTGAAACTTATTGAAAGATCAATTGATATTGATCTTGAGTATGTTAATGAAATATGCAAGCAATGTGTAATAAGTAAATAAGGAAAGAGACGATCAAACCACAACAAGTTGTTTATAGTGGTTCGGCCTACAAGGACTCTTTTCCTTGTCCTACTCCACTCCCGAGTCTCACACTCGAGAGTTTAACTTCACTAGTCAACAAGCTCCTTTCACCGTGGAGAAAACCTTTACACTTCGCTACACTATTTCGACACTAAGCTAGATGTCGAGTTCTTTCCAAGGGTATAACTACTCCCACACACAATGTATTTTGAGGACTAAAATACTAACCACTCACACTCACAAGATTATGATGGTTTGATACAACAATGAAGTATGGGTCAACACTAGATCATACAACACTAAACAAAAAGACTTCCAACTTCTCGTTGAAGCTTGAATATGACTTGATCTTCTTTGCTACAAAGAGATCACTAATATGATATGAAACCGAATTAGAAAGGTTAGAGAAGATATGTATGAGAGTATGTTAGAAAGGGATGAGAAACTACTTGGCTTGGCATTGCTATTTATAGCCAAAATGGATGTGAGGCGTCCACGGACGGCGGACCCTTAAAAGGGTTCCGCCTGTACCATTTTGGTACCGCCCGGTCTGACGACCAAGATATCAAATCTTGCCTAAAGTCAACTCTATCTAAGTGAGATTGTGCAAGATATGAAGAGTACAAATCTTCACAAAATATCTAATGGAATCTTCTAATGATTTCCATGATGTAATACATGATGTCAAATGTTGTATTACTATTTATAGAAATATGCAAATGCTTAAGTAGTGTTTGGTTTTAAGAACCTAACACATTCTACAAACTACTATCATACATAATGATTAGAGTCATATCAAGATGTTACTAATCATAAATGTAAATGCTTGAATGATGAATATATTGTTTGAGAAAGCTTGTTTTAATATCTAATAAACTTGACAAGCTTTAAGCTTTTATAAATTAAATTTACTTTTGTCGTTAACAAAACTTAGGCAAAGATCAAAAATATAAATAACGTTTAATGACAATATTTGTATTAACAATCTCCCCCTTTTTGTTGAGGACAAAATATAAATTTTATTTTATAAAAGAAACAAAGTTTGTACAAGAGTTATAAAATATTAGTTTTAGAACTTGAAAAGGAAATGATAATGCAAGTGTATGAAATTTGACTTTTATGAAAGTCAAAGAATTCACTAGTTAATGCATGATGTTGACTTTTTCGAAAGTCAAAGTATGCGCTTGACTTTTTAAGAAAAGTCAAGTATTATCAATGAGAGTTCTGTTTGACTTTTAGAAAGTCAAATGTATGTAGTTTGACTTTTCGGAAAAGTCAAATATACATAATTCAAAGTTCTATATTTTCTCCCTTTTTATCTCAACAAAAGAAGAGGCTATGCGGAATGTAATGAGCGAGCTATTATCTCCCCTTGTTCAAAGCTCCCCTAAATTGGGTGCTTTAATGGGAAGATACATGGATTGTGAAAATAAAGCTACAAACAAAATTGTTAGTAATAATGATCATTCACAAGCATTTCCAAGCACTATGTAATGACACCAACAATATGATAAACAACATTCATTAGTTAAAATTTTTTCTTGAATAAAGATCATGAAAAGAGAACACAATGATGTGTTTCTAGTACAAGAAAATAAAAATTATCCTAAGAAAGCAAATAAAAGAAAGACTATTCTAAAACCATCCTAAAGTGATGGTGGATGGGAAAGAGCGTTGAGACGCTCAAGAATGTGGTTGAGGATGAACCTCATTTCTTCGTGGAAGTCATGGACCATAACCCGGGTCCGTTCCACAGTTTGACCCGTTGCTCACAAGTTGAGCAACCATGCCTGGAGGGTAGAAAGTTTGGGGAGGTTGTGGTGGTGGAATGGTGGATGTCTTGGTGGTGTTGGGAATGTTTGGAGTGGTCATGATGGATGCAAGCAAAGCATTTTGCATTTGCATTGTCTCACTTAAGTGAGAATCCACCATGCCTTTGAATCGGTGGAGGTTGTGGAGTTCGGCTTGAATCTCCTCTCTAGTGGGATTGTCATCCCACATGCACTCGGAATGTCCTCAATATGAGGGACATTGATGATGGAAGTGGATGATCCCGTATAAAGGACCATGAATGTCCTTGTGAATGGGGTGGAAAAGGAGAGGTCTTGGCCCTAATGGGCGTTTGGGTCAATGGATGACCGAGGTGACTCATGAGCGATTCACTCAATGGTGCCAAAGGATGGCAATGGTGGTGGATGACTTGGCCTGGGAGGCAAGTCCTCCAAGTCCTCTAGGAAAGGATTTGGTGATGTTGGTGGAGTTGAAAATAACTCCATGGGAGTGAGAGGGAGACCTTGGTGAAGGTGGTGAGGGGTTTTGGATGTTTGGATGGGTGCCGGTGGAGGTGAAGTAGGTGTTTTGTTGGTGGTGGAGTGGTGATCACAATGTGTGATGAAGTGGGTGTAGCTAAGGTAAGATTTGTATCATCTCTAATGGGAGATGAGATTGTGAGTGGTGAAGATTCGGATGATGAGCTAAGATGAACAAAACAACAAGGCCTTACGCTCATTCTAGCGGTTTTCTTGCAAGGTTTTGGTGATGATTTAGTCATTTTTAACTTGGGTTTTGATTTGCTAGATAGTAGTGAGAATGAAGAAGGTGTGAGGATGATCATGGTAAAGCCTTTCAATTTATAGAGGTAAGAAATTGTTGAGAAATGGTTTGATTTGATGTTGAACCATTGAAGAGATGAGGTTCCTAATGATTTGGAAGTGGGTTGAATGCTAGTCATATCACCCAAGTCAATCCATTCAAGGAAGATGGAGTGAAGAAGAAAAGATTTGCAATAAATGTGTTCTAGTGGTGGAATTTCCTAATATTGATTACCACTTGATTTGAAGGTACCAAAATTTGGTTCCTTCCTTTATGCCAAAGGGCTCCTTGGGTGGATTTTTCAAATTTTTGAATTTTGGTGGGAAATGGATTTCTTATATATCTTAGTAAATAATACTAGTTCTAATAACAGTATAAACTAGTTAAGATTGATTTATAAGTGATGGAAGATAATTTGGAATCACGAAATAGTCGAAATTCGTAAAATTACCCGGAGGATCCACGGTACCAAAATCATACACGGACGGTACCTAAAAAGGTGTCGTCTGGTCCGCTGTCATGATCTGGCGGTACCAAAATACATAAAGGACGGTACCAAAATTATGGTGCCGTCCGATCCGTCGAGTGCGATATTTGGACGAGTTCGTTTTTAGGTGTCGGGAAATTTCGAAACACGAAATTTTCTCAAAAGTGTTATACTAAACATTTCTAGTTAGGAAAAGTAAATAACACATATGTAAACATAGTGGAGCATAGATTTTGAGCAAGGCTTATTGATTTTCACAATATAGTGAAAATGGGTAAAATTTGATAGCATACTTGTGCTATCCCCCTGCATGAGATTGTTAGCATACACCATTGTTTCAAGTTATATTACCATCCTACATAATAAAAACAACTAAATAGTATCAAACATTGACGATAATGCATTGTTCCAAACACTCCTTAAAGTACCCTTATTTGTCCAACTTCTTGTAAATCTTGTTCATCATCCTACCAAGGCACTTGAACATTCCCTTAGTTTGTTTGAATTCTGCTGATTCATTCTCAATCTCGGGAAGAGATGTGTAATACTCTTGAGGTGGAAGATGAGCTTGGAAGACCATCCCTGAGCTATTTGATGATGATGATGAAGGAGTTGGAGGTTTAGCTCTCTTGCCTTTAGTCTTAGCAACTCGAGCATCACTCAAAGGTACAAAGATGTGAGGATGAGTTCATAGTGAAGGTGCATCCCTTTGGGGTTGGTGGAATTGGGCGAAGTTTCTATAGAGACGGGTGAGAAGCATCCCAGTATGGAAGAGCAACCGATCCTTGAGTTGGAATATCAATCATTCTTCTAGCTATGTAGTAGGCTAAGTTGAATGGTTGTCGGGTGGATAAGTTGTAGAGCATGTGACATAGGCAGGCGTTTAAGTGATCCCTATTTCCTATGGTGCTAATGACGTTGGCTCTAAGTAGTTCATTTAGCTCCATTCCATATGGATCTCGGTTTACTTCTTTTCCCTTTCGGGTAACTCGGGTTGTATCACTTTTTGGGTTAAAAAGGTGTTCACGGATGACATCCTTATCGGCCAAACGGGTTATGTAGGGAAGAGAGCGGTCATTGATTGTATCAAGAGCCATGAGTGACCACTTATCCGTGTAGACACAAGTTCCTCGGTTGGGAATTCCTAACACATGAGCAAAGTTGCTTAAGGTGATGGTGTAGTCGTTTTGGTTGATTCTAAACCTAAGACAAAATTCATCGTCGCCTTCATCACTAAAGCCGGTCACACTAGCATAGAATTCTAACACAAACCTAGGACAAATTGGTTCATCGATGTCAAGAAGACAATCGAATTGAATGGCGGCTAGTTCTTCACGAAGATTGGTATTTTCAAGGAAGGATGAGTGAATGGTTCTACCCTCATGGAAATACCTTGATTCTAGACTCTTAAATATTTCTACTTGTTCCTTGGTAAGTCCTTTGGTTTTGTGGTGTTTGGGAATGTAGTTAAGGGTGTCTTTGTGATCATAGAATCTTGCGGCTACCATGATTATTCCTAAGGACAAGAATTAATATGTTAAAAATGAAAATAAATTTTAACGATTTTGATTCTAGTGTGTGCCTATATGAAAACAATTTGGAGTTGCGGTTATCTCGACTCATTTTATGCACAAAATGGTTTTAGTGGGGTGTTTGGCAAATACCATGAGATAACCCAAATGCTCCTAATTCAATGTGGCTACATTTGAATATACCCGGGAGTGCATATTAGTTATGCAATACCTTTAGTATTCAAGAGCATGCAAGTGATGAAAATTTTAACGTTTCTATTTGTATTAGCAATGAAAAATGTTTTCCTATAAGTGAGAAGCTTTTCAAAACTTTTGACATGGGGTGTTTGGTTGTTTGAATAAGGCCTTATATTCATTATCTATCAATTAGTGGGAAACATGATTTGTTTATGCAATATGATAATGTAGTACCTAATTTGAATGACTAGTTATGCAATTTGCCAATTGAATTCATATTTGGTATAAAAGCATACATAAAACCCCATGTAATGATTTGTGATAGTTTTGTGTATAAATAAGAATCCTAGACTCAGAATTAAGAGATGAAATGAAGTTAGGATACTTACAATGATGTTATCTTTAGTGGTTAGTGAGTGGGAAGGTGTCAATAATGAGCTTGGTTTAAGTTTTACACGTTTTGGTAAAGTGGGTTGTGAGGAAGAGGATGTTATGTATATAGCGGTTTTGTACAGAGACACCACGGACGAGACGGCACCAAATATTTGGTTCCGTCAGTGTTGTCGTTGGTGTCGTGGCTACGAGCATAAACAAGACAAAATTGTTGTGGTTTTACTATTCTAATGTTTTAGGCTATGTTTATCCTACATGTTTGGTTCCATTAACCCTAAACCAAGTCTAAGAAGATTAAAAGGTTCTCGTTTAAGAGGTTTAGTAAAGATGTCGGCAATGTTGTCTTGGAGGATACTTTTCGATTGAAATGTTTCCTTTTTGAACATTGTCATGAAGAAAGTGATGACGGATTTCAATGTGCTTTGTACGAGCATGTTGAACGGGATTCTTCTTGAGATCGATGGCTCCTTTGTTGTCGCAAAGTATCACAATGTCGTTGAGATGAATTCCGTAGTCTACGAGAGCTTGCTTCATCCAAAGAGCTTGTTGACATGCTTTTCCGGTGAGACGTATTCGGCTTCGAGAGTAGAGATGGCTAAAGCCGTTTGCTTCTTTGCAAACCATGAGGTGAGACAATGTCCAACAAAAGTGCAAATACCACTTGTACTTTTCTATCGACATAATCACCGGCATGATCCGAATCGGCATACACTATGGTTTCTATACCCGTTCCTTTGGGATACCATAATCCTAAACAAGTTGTTCCCTTAATATATCTAAAATCCTTTTAATGCTTCTAAGTGTGATGCCTTTGGGTTTTCTTGAAAGCGAGCACATAGACAAACACTAAACATAATGTCGGGTCTACTAGCCGTAAGATAGAGTAGGCTACCAATCATTCCTCTATATTTAGTGTTATCTACGGATTCACCTTCTTCGTCCTTGGTGAGTTTAGTGTCCGAGGACATGGGTGTTTTAGTTGGTTTGGAATCTTCAAGACCAAATTTCTTAAGCATGTCTTTTATATATTTAGATTGGTTAAAGAAAATACCATCTTCTAGTTGTTTAATTTGAAGTCCTAGAAAGAAGTTTAACTCACCCATCATACTCATTTCAAACTCGTCATGCATGATTTTAGAGAAATCATCACATAGTTCTTGACAAGTTGATCCGAATATAATGTCATCAACGTATATTTGAACAATAATAATTTGCGATTCCTTTTCTTAGTAAAAGAGTATTATCTACTAATCCCATAGTATATTTGTTATCAATAAGAAAAGTCTTAAGACGGTCGTACCAAGCTTTAGGTGCTTGTTTAAGGCCGTATAATGCTTTCTTGAGTTTGAAGACATGATGTGGTTTCTCAAAGTCGGTAAAACCGGGAGGTTGAGCAACATACACTTCTTCGTTAATAAACCCATTAAGGAAAGCACTTTTAACATCCATTTGAAATAATTTAAAGTCATAAGCACATGCATAAGCAAGTAATATTCTAATAGATTCAAGTCTAGCTACCGGTGCATAAGTTTCATCATAGTCAATTCCTTCTTGTTGATTATAACCTTGTGCAACAAGCCTAGCTTTGTTTCTAGATACTACACCATTTTCGTCCATTTTGTTTCGAAAGACCCATTTTGTTCCAATTATAGTTTGATCTTTGGGTTTTGGAACTAGTTTCCAAACATCATTTCTAACGAATTGGTTTAATTCTTCTTGCATGGCAATTACCCATGATCCATCTTTTATTGTTTCATTTATGGTTTTTGGTTCAATGGTGGATAAAAAAACAAAAATGATTACTTTGATTTTGAGCTTGTTACCTTAAGGTTCTTTGATTAAGTTTTCCTATGACCTTTTCTAATGGATGACTTTTAGATTCTTTGATGTTGACAATTTCCTTATTTAATGGTTCATCTTCCTTGTTATTATTAATTTGACTTTCTATTATTTGACTTTCAACTAAGTCATCATCTACCAAAGGTGATGTCTTAGAGGGAGGTGGACTTTCGTCAAATGTTATGTTCAACGATTCCTCAACTATCATTGTTTCTTTATTTAGGACAATGTAAGCTTTACTAGTTTGAGAGTAACCAAGAAATACACCTTCATAAGACTTTGGGTCAAACTTGGTGAGATAATCCTTAGTATTAAGAATAAAGCATTTACAACCAAAGACTCTAAAATATCCTAATGTTGGCTTTTTACCTTTATAAAGTTCATATGGTGTTTTGTTTAGGAAAGGACGTATTAAGACTCTATTTAAAATATATGTAGAAGTGTCAAGCGTTACACCAAAACTTTTGAGGAATGTTTTGTTCATTAAGCATTGTTCTACTCATTTCTTGAATTGTTCTATTTTTACGTTCTACTACTCCATTTGATTGAGGTGTTCGTGGAGCGGAAAAGTTATGTGTTATACCATTTGTATCACAAAAGTTTCCAAATTGAGTTTCGTTGTCAAATTCACGGCCATGATCCGTTCGGATCGACACAATTTTGACACCTAGAAGATTTTGAATTTTCTTGCTAAGTATTTCAAATTTATCAAAAGCTTCATTTTTGGTTTTCAAAAATAACGTCCAAGTAAACCTTGAGTAATCATCTACAATGACCAAAGTGTATAAGTTGCTTCCATAGCTTCTTATAGTGGATGGTCCAAACAAGTCCATATGTAACAATTCTAGACACTTAGATGTGGACACCATATTTTTAGATTTGTGACTACTATGTGTTTGTTTACCAATTTTGCAAGCGTCGCAAAAGTGTTGGTCATATTTTAGTTTTGGTAAATTCCTAACCAACTCTTTTGAAGATAGGTTTTGTATAAGTCTCATATTAGCGTGACCTAAGCGTCTATGCCAAAGAGATGAGCTATCGTCTAACGTTGTTAAGCAAAGTTTGTCATTATATGTTTTATCTATTTTCATGACGTATATGTTATTTTTCCTAACTCCTTTAGCTATGGTGATACCATCTTTTAGTATTTTACTACCATTTTCATCAAATAGTACTTTATACTTTTTATCACATAGTTGGCTAATACTAAGTAGATTAAATCCTAACCTATCCACATGAGCAACATTTTCAATAGTTAGAGAGTTATGAGCAATCGTACCTTTTCCAATGATTTTGCTTTTGAGATTGCTACCGAAGTGACATTACCTCCGTCATACTCTTGGTATGATGAGAAGAGACTTTGTTGCCCGTCATGTGTCGTGAGCATCCACTATCTTTTATCCATTCATCAGTTCCAATCCAACTTTCAAGCATACCTAAGAAGCAAATAACTCAAACATTTGGTCCCCAATATCTCATGGGTCCGTTTGGGTTAAACATACCACTTATTTGATTCATGTATGGAAATGATGGGTAAGAGTTCCATGGCATGTAATCCGGAGTTTGATATGGTCTAGGAAAGTTTTGATTCCAACCGTTGTGTTGGTAGTTAGGTTGAACGTTGTGGTTGCTCTTAGGAAAGGGGCGTTGGCAAAGAAGTTTTATATCGTTGTTGAGTAGTTTTGATCTAAATTCATTTTAACAAGTCCTACTCCGATATAATGGCTGGTTTTAGTTTAATATTATCATTGGTTTTCTTTGTTACTTTAACAAATTCAAGACGGTTCGATTAAGTAACATTCTGCTCACCAAGTACCATGTACCATTTTGACAATGGACGGAACCCTTATTTTGGTTCCGTTTGGTCCGTGGCTGCATCGCAACAATTTTGATGAATGTTCGTCCTTTTCGCCGCTTTGTTTTGACTCTTGAATTAATACTTCATTAAAACCTAGCCCATTCATGTCTCCCGGTGTTTTATGGATTTTAACTATTTCATCGGCAAGAGCGAAGTTTTGTTAAACCTTTTAAACTTAGAATTATTTTCTATTAGAACTTCTTGTGTGAGCTTTAGTTTTTCTATTTCAAGATTAAGCTCTTGACATGATTTACAATCATCGTCATTTGATTTTCCTTTTCAAGTCGTTTTGCTTTTCTTTTAACTCATATACCTCATTTTCCAAAACTCCTTTTGGTTTTAGAAATTTATTTTAGTTATGATTTTAGACTTAGCTCACACAATTGATTATATTGTTTTTGCAAGGTGTCATCATCTATAGAAGAATAAGAAGAGTCGGAAAGTACCTCATTTGACTCATGTGCCATTAGAGCGATCTCTTCCTTGCTTGATTCTTCATCGTCTTCACTATCACTCCAAGCACCACTTACAAAAGCTCGTTGAGTTTTGCTTTTAGGTGGCTTGGGACATTCTCCTATGAGATGATTTGCATCACCACATCTAAAACACTTTCTTTCACCTTTACTCTTCTTATCATCCCGATCTTTCGGAATGGCTTCTTTTCTTCTCGAGGTTGTCTTACAAACTTTCCTATTCTTCTAAAGAACTTCTTGAAATCTCTAACGGCCATGGCATACTCCTCATCTTCACTACCGAACAAGATTCATCATCATCGCTGATTCCGCCTTTGCTTTAAGAGCAACGGATTTGATCTTCTCCTTTCTTCCTTTGATGATCTCCGAATCTTTCTCCATTACCATTTCGTGAACTTTGAGGTTGCCAATTAGCTCGTCTAGTGACATTATTGAGAGATCTTTGATTCTTCAATAGCGGTCACTTTAGCTCTCCATTTGGGATGGAGTGCTCTAAGAAATTTCCGACAAAGTTCTTACTACGAAAAGATTCATCAAGTGCTTTAAGTGATGTAATGATAGTGTTAAAACGAGCAAAGCCACAATCAATGGTTTCATCTTCTGGGATAACAAATTGTTCATATTGTTGAACAAGAAGATCAATTTTGTTATCCTTGACTTGTGAATTGCCTTGATGTGTAATAATTAAAGATTCCCAAATATCTTTGGCGGTTTCACACATAAAAATTCTTTCATATTCTTTTCTAGGTAAAGCATTATAAAGCATCATTTTAGCTTCATTATTTTTAGCAACTAATTTCTTTTATTCATCAACGGAAATATCCTTTGTTGTAGAACTAAAATCTCCTTTAAAAATAATAAACCAAAGATCTATATCTTTTGATTTTAAATATGTTTCAAACGGTTTTTCCAATAGATAAATCCATTGGTTTCAAAGAGTGGTGGTCTTTGCATAGATTGCCCTTCTTTAAAGTTTTCGTAATCCATGGATCGTTTCAAGTTTATAAAATACAAGTTATTTTAGAAATTCTTGAGCAACGAGCTCTCGTACCAATTGTAGAAAACTAGAAGGGGGTTGAATAGTTTACCAATTAAAACTTTGTTTTGAAACTTATTGAAAGATCAATTGATATTGATCTTGAGTATGTTAATGAAATATGCAAGCAATGTGTAATAAGTAAATAAGGAAAGAGATGATCAAACCACAACAAGTTGTTTATAGTGGTTCGCCTACAAGGACTCTTTTTCCTTGCCCTACTCCACTCCCCGAGTCTCACACTCGAGAGTTTAACTTCACTAGTCAACAAGCTCCTTTCACCGTGGAGAAAACCTTTACACTTCGCTTACACTATTTCCGACACTAAGCTAGATGTCGAGTTCTTTCCAAGGGTACAACTACTCCCACACACAATGTATTTTGAGGACTAAAATACTAACCACTCACACTCACAAGATTATGATGGTTTGATACAACAATGAAGTATGGATCAACACTAGATCATACAACACTAAACAAACAAGACTTCCAACTTCTCGTTGAAGCTTGAATATGACTTGATCTTCTTTGCTACAAAGAGATCACTAATATGATATGAAACCTGAATTAGAAAGGTTAGAGAGAAGATATGTATGAGAGTATGTTAGAAAGGGATGAGAAACTACTTGGCTTGGCATTGCTATTTATAGCCAAAATGGACGGGGAGTTGCCCACGGACGGACCGGACCCTTTAAAGGGTTCCGCCGTGTACCATTTTGGTACCGCCGGTCGACGACCAAGATATCAAATCTTGCCTAAAGTCAACTCTATCTAAGTGAGATTGTGCAAGATATGAAGAGTACAAATCTTCACAAAATATCTAATGGAATCTTCTAATGATTTCCATGATTTAATACATGATGTCAAATGTTGTATTACTATTTATAGAAATATGCAAATGCTTAAGTAGTGTTTGGTTTTAAGAACCTAACACATTCTACAAACTACTATCATACATAATGATTAGAGTCATATCAAGATGTTACTAATCATAAATGTAAATGCTTGAATGATGAATATATTGTTTGAGAAAGCTTGTTTTAATATCTAATAAACTTGACAAGCTTTAAGCTTTTATAAATTAAATTTACTTTTGTCGTTAACAAAAGTTAGGCAAAGATCAAAAATATAAATAACGTTTAATGACGATATTTGTATTAATGTGTTTCAAAGTTCATCAAAGTCAAACTTCTTCATAAGCTTGTTAAAAGTTAAAACAGTGAAAACCAGTTTTCAACCAAACTAAGTTGATTTTTCATAGATTCAATTCTGGGTCAAATCAAGTGTAACTTTGGGATTAATAACTTCAACTGGTCTAGTTTCTTATTATGATTTTTGTAGATTTTTAGTAATTTTTTATAAGCTCTAAATTAGCTTATCAAGTTAGGCTTATCTCCTCATGCACACTCGGTGAATACCGAGTGTGCATGCAATTTCATGTGGCTTGCACAGAGCTCGATTTAGCTCATCAAGGTCCGGTTTTTGGTTTATAAGCACCCAGCTGGTCTTCTTTAAGTTCCAACACCTAGTTTTCATTTTCAGCTTATTGGGTAGCTTGTGCTTAAGCTTAAAAGTAGTAGCCTCAAACTGTTTTTAGCACTTATTCTCAAATCATCAAATCATGGCAGTAAGTACTTTAGAGGTTTAGGATAGTTATAATTAGTTGCTTTCTAGTACTTTTAGCATTTTATAGCTTCTGTAACAGTTTGGTACTTATTTGTGGCTTTTGGCTTATTTGGAGTGCTTATTCTTAAGCACTTGTGATTGCGCTCCATATTCTTGCACAAGCCACTTTGTTTTATATTTTCTTAGACTCATAATATTATTTTAGACTTTTCTTGAATTTTTGATTTTTCTAAGTCTGTTTGCTATTTTCTTCATTTAAAACAGTTTTAGGCATTTTAATTAGCTTTTAATACGATTAAATCGAAAAAGTTCAAAAAATAAGTTTCATTTTCCTAGGTTAAGATAAATATAAAAAGCAAAAAATAATTTTTCCAGATTTTCATAATTTAATTTGTAATTTTAGCAATTTAAGTAGTTTTAAATAGTTTTTAATTCATATAAAATACAAAATAATCGGAAAAATACAAAATAGTTTTGAAAATTCTCTTTAGTTATTTTAGATTTTTCCAAGTAATAATTTTATTTTTCTAGCTTTATTTCATATTTTCTTGTGTTTTAGGTTATTATTAAATAAGTAAAATAGTTTTAATTAATAATAATTAGATAAATAGTTTTAAAATAATTTTCTTTTTCTAAAAATTTTCTTTTATCATTAGGTTTGTAAAATGTCATTTTCATATTTTTAGGATTAATCTTGCTTCAGTTTCACATTTTCTTTTGTACGTCACGTAGTTTTTAATTTAAGTTTTATAAAAGAAAAATCAAAAACATCATTTTAAAATAGTGATAGCATTTATTTAATATAGTTTATCTTTTTAATTTTCTTTAATTTGCATTTAAGCCCCTGTAATTTATAAATTTTCTCTTTAGGTATAATTGTTCATAATCAATCATAGCCTTTTCCCATTCAAATTCTCTCGATCACTATACGTTTGACTATTCTCGCACAGCTCGTTGGGACATAACGACCCGGGGATACACTATACTCCTCTAATCTTCATTGCATTTGTGTCTGAACTGTTTTAAGTTTCTTACGGTTAGCCATTCACAAGTGGCTAGCTTTTGTGAGATAACTTGACGGTTCGGGAGCAATCAGGCGTATTTCTTGCTTTTTCCCAATTGACATGCTGAACAAAGATGATCTTTCTCATATTTCAATCTGGGTAAGCCTCTTACTAGGTCCTTGCTAGACAGATTATTAATGGTGCTGAAGTTTAAGTGATTGAGAAGACGATTCCATAACCATGACTTTGTTTTAGAGGCCTTTGACAGTAAGCAAATTGGAGAAGACTTCATCATGTCTTCGATAGAGATGGTGTATAGATTTCAACCACGAGTTCCTCTTAACAATTCCACACCATCAAGTTCTCTAACGAAACAAGTATGTTTTCTAAAAGCCACTTCTAGATCGGAATCACAGAATTGACCAACAGAGAACAAGTTATGACCAAGACCTTCAACATAATATACCCGGGAGATTACACTTTTACCAACAACATAATCTCCATAACCCATAATTGCACCGAAATGGTCGTTCCCGAATCTAACAGTCCCGATGAATTTACTCACGGGTTCATGAGCCGCGAGCAATCTCCAAATATATGCTTGAATAGCTCGAGTCCGTGTATTACGTAATCGATTTAAACGATCCGCAGTTGAACACGACAAGAATGGATAACTGGATAATTGGGATCCTCATGCAAGAATGGGTTCCATTTGGTTAGTGACAGTGATTGGAACACCCACATCATAAGCAGAATCAATGGAATCATTAGGGATAGATGCAATACTAGTGTGCACATTAGACCTATTCAACGTATGTTCACCTCTTAAAGGAATAGTTCTACCTGTAGGCATCCACATCCTAATGGGCATTATCTTAGTTAATTTAGGGCACATTTCATTAGGCTTAAATTTGTGGCCAGTAGGTATCCACTGATATCCTACATTGCTAAATTTTCTTCCAGTGGGTTTCCACTGTTTTCTAACCTTCTTTCGCCTTTGCCTTTTAGCCTTCTTAGCTTGATTTTTGACATTAACAGTCTTAACAGGGCATTTAACAGCATTAATCAAATCATTCATACCACATTCAAGATTAGTAACAGAAACCAAGTAATCATCATTACATGTTTTGCCAAAAGTAGTAGAATTCGCATTAATTACAGTACGCTTAAAGCTAACACTAGAATCAACACGATTCGTTTTATTCAAATTCTCCCTAAGGTGATCTTCTACTTTCTTCCACTGAACATCCCTAACTTGCAAGGTCCTATCATTCCTTGTGTTGCCTTGAGGCTTTGACCTGCTCGCTTTGGTGTCATTTTTTACTCCTGTAGAGGGAATTGGAACATTAGTTGGTTTTGCTACTTTTTGCATTTTAGGTTTAGAAGTGCTGGGATCTGAACTAATTGAAGGCACACTAAATTTCACTTTCTTAACACTAAAAGTGCTGGGATCTGAACTACTTGAAGGCACACTAAAGTTCACATTCATAACATTGGGAATCGAATGGATTTCATACTTGGCACTGGACATAGAACAGGGAATCAAAGCATTAACTCTCTCACCTAAGGATTTAGGGCATATTGTGATTAAGCATTCTAGAAGTTCTTGAGATTGTTTGGCATATAAGCATGCATTCCCAATTGCATTATCAAGTGGTTTCTCTAACTTATCCTCTTCTACAATCTCACGGAGACATTCTAGACAATCCTTAAGGTATGAGAAATATGTTTGAATTGCAAGTTTGTTATTCCTAAGATGAGGAGGAACATATTTCACAGACAAAGTATATTTATTACAAGCAGGCACCTTTGATACACCATTCTCCCCAGTGGTCATTGGCATTTTCCCTTTTACCAGACTCTTCAGATTCTCAATTTCCTTTTGCAACGAAGCTATTTTTTCGTTATTTTTGTTACGAGTGACCTTTATTGGTTCAAATAACTCATTGAAATGTTGTTTAACCTTTTCATTTTCTTCTAGAAAACTCTCATTTTCCTTTTGTAAAGCATTAACCAAGTTTTGAAGATGAAAATTTTGAGAGTTCTGAGAATCTAAAGGAGGCGGCATTTGGGAGCCAGTCACATTTATTTCACCCTTTAATTGAGAAATTTAGGTTCTCATTTTTCTGATCGTGTTACAATGAGCTCGAATCTGTTCATCACGTTTACTAATTTCAAAAACTGCATCAAACTCTGGAACATCTAAGGATATCTTGATGTTTGAGGTTTTAACATTTTCTTTAAGATGTTGATATTTTAGTTGTAAATCAAAATGTTCAACTTCCAACTTAGAAAAGTGTTTTACCAAATTATCATGATCATCATGTTCAATTTTCTCATTTAGTTTCGAGTTTTTTATTTCAAGCTCAATGACACGATCATGGGAGACTTTCAAAGCAACAGATAATTCATGAAATTGAGAAGCAGTAATGGAATAATTAGTAGCAGTGTAGAACACATCTTGAGCAACACATTGAGAGATCAAGTTCTCATTTAAGATATGTAGATTCTTCCTTTCAATTTCATTATATTTGAGTTGCCGTTCATAATTACTTACCTCAATTATCATTGCATCAAATTCCTTTTCCATTTCCTTAATTTTTAGGTTTATCCCCTTTTGAAGACTCTCAAATTGACCTTTTAATTGTTTAAAGAAAGGCATGACCTCAGTTAAATAGCATTCCTTAGTTTGTTCAAACCCTTTCCCTTGATTATCCCGTGGGTATGATTCTCTTTTACAAGTTTTCTCAAAATCAACAAATAGTTGGTAAACTACATAAAGGCTGATTAAGGTCTTGCTATTAGTGGCAATGGTTCTAGGAACTAAATGCATTGGTGTATTCGGAGGGTACACAGTCGTTGCAGGCATTTTCCTAAGGGGAGGGTTGGTTTCAACAAGTGCTTCCACTTTTTGCTTATCCATGTCTTTCTTCCAAAAAATTTGTTCTGGGTCAGCTGAGTTTGGGGTCTAAACTTGTTAAAGGCAATCCAGTTTTCCTTAGCATAGTTAGGTGTTTTAAAACTGATGTTGTTTTCTATGCATGAGGGCTCTTAACCTTTTCATCTAGCTTCTTTCTAGCGGCTTCCTCTAATTGCTTATCTTCCTCGGTTCTCGGCCAAGCAACTAGGTTTTTGTCTAGGCTTAAAGATTTCATTGCCATCATAGATTACCTTCTGAGCTTCTCTTGCTTTCTTAGCATACTCAGGATTGGGTTCCTTTATAATTGGAATACTATGCTTATCGCTTAAGACCCTATGCTTAGTGATCATGTGAGCAGTCTGAATGGTATTCCCTTGTACGTACAACTTATTTTCAAGCTTGTTCTTCAAGGTTTTTAGATTGGAAAAGTCATTCAAAAGTTTTGATTCCTTAGCATTAAATTATTGTTTAAGCACTTTAACATTATCTTGAAGCTCTTGTTTTTGCTTAACAGTTTTAGAAAGCTTTTCTTGCAAGGAGTTTAACTCTTGTTTTAACACTTCTTCTCTAAAGTTACTTTTTCTAATAATTGTACGCATTTGGTCATCCATTTCCTGCTCACGGTTGGTTAACTCAAACTTAGCATGTTGTTCATAAATAGCAACTTGTTCCTTATAGGCATTCAGTTCAGAGATCACAGAATCATCAGGGGCACATGCAGTGTATTCATCAAAAACATAGTCATCATTGACTGCAGAAGATACATCACTTGGTACAATTTCACTTTCATTTTGCTTCACATATTGATCATATGGGACAACATTGATATTACCCATATGTTCAATATCTGAATCAATAATTTCAGTTGAGTGTACTTCGTTATGTATCTTTTGCTCATCAACTTCATCGTATAGTTTTAATACCTCAGAAATGATTGATTCTTTAGATGGACGAACTTTGTTGTGGTGATGAGACCTTTGGAGAGACCATAGGTGAGATGCTAGCCATGAAGATTGTCTGCAGGCGTGAGGTTCATCATCGACATCGAGTCAAATGCATCACGATCGGCTACTTGAAAGGCATTCGATGATTGTGACCTATTTCTGAATTGGTTGCTCATCCACATCTCGCATCATATGTCTTAGCATTCCTTCAAGAAGAAACAACAACTCCTCTTCATCCAAAGCGCCCCATTATCCCGAGCTTGCACAAGCAACATCTTATCCTCAAGTATTCTACATTCGTGGACGCCGAGATGTGCGTTCCTAGCAATATGTCCTCACCACCACAGCTTGTAGCATTTGATTGGCTTTGCTTGCCCTTGATTGGCATTTCTTCCATGATTCGATTAGCCACAAAACCTCCACCTATTCCAAAGATACCATAACTCGCTCCACCATCCCTTGTTCATACCTTCTTCCTTGCACATTCGCACCACTACCTTACCATCTCGACATGAGCTTGATAGTGTGGATTGGATGATGTTCGAGGTCATTGTTGGTGTGTGGGTGGAATTCATATTTTGGCTAACCATGAGAGATAGTTGATTGATGAAGTTTTCCATGAGTGTGTTTGAGTCTGGAGGCTTATATGCTGGATCGGGAATGAGCTTGTAATTACCATTACCCGTGGGTATGACTTGAGAAGCTTTGGTGGTAATTCCAACATTGGTGTAAAAAGTAGTTGAATCATTTGATGAACTTGTTTCTCCCTGTTTAGATTTGAACTGATTAAGAATCATTTTTTCAAACATGGCATGTCTCTCATTCTGAAGCAGGAAGGCATATAGTTGCTCATAGTTAGTGTTCTTCAATCCTTTCGTTAGCTTCACGGAGGTGACAAATTTGTGCCATTCGGGATTCATATTGTTCACAAATTTGGAATTCAGCTGAATATTTGGCATGGTCATTTTGATGTTCCTCATGTCATTTACAAGCTTGTGGAATCTCACATAATATTCATAAAAACTTTCTTCTGGTTTCATCTTAAAATGCTCAAATTCATCATACAGTTGTGATTCTCTGTCTTCCTTGGTTAGTTCAGACCCTGAGAGAAGCATCTTGACATTATCCCAAACCGCCTTGGCTTCAGTGTTGTGATTGATAAGCTTTTAGATATCTTTTTCTCCTTCTCACTGAGTTCATCATATGTCTTTGGTCTGTCCAGTCCATAGATCATTGTTCCATCTGCAGCAGTATCGAGTATGTCTCTAGTTGTCTCAACTTGATAAGGTCCTTCATCAATTGACTTGAGAATGTTGACTCCATTTTCCT
The DNA here is from genome assembly GCA_022545495.1 of Chrysanthemum lavandulifolium. Classification (NCBI taxonomy): domain Eukaryota; kingdom Viridiplantae; phylum Streptophyta; class Magnoliopsida; order Asterales; family Asteraceae; genus Chrysanthemum; species Chrysanthemum lavandulifolium. Next base: position 208,420,176 of record CM040240.1, read on the forward strand.
TACCCAGGAAATACAACCTAATTCATTGAGCCCATGAGTCATAGTCGGTTTGTCAAGCATGGGTGGACCAGTATCTCGAACCACCGCTTGAACATCCTCACTTCATGAGATGATTGTAGGCACGTTGGTAGGCATGTTTACAGATTACACGGGATTTTATAACTCTATGATTAAACCGGGAAATAGATTCTTTCATGGGATTTTACTAAATCAAGAGAAAACCGTATTAGAAACAAATAATAACCAAGTCGCTATAACTATTGAACCAAGTCGCTAAGTCACCAAGTCGCTAAGTAGCAACTCGCTAAACCTCAAGTCGCTGTGAATCAAGTCGCTAAGCACAAGTCGCTGAACACAAGTCGCTAAAGCACCAAATCGCTAAACAGTCAAGTCGCTAAAGAGCAACTCGCTAAGTATCCAAGTCGCTAATGACAAGTCGCTGAGAAAAATAAGTGCAAGTCGCTAGAAATAATGAAAGCAAGTCGCTAACCCCACCAAGTCGCTAGCCGTAGTGGAGAATCCACTAACTTGTACTATTTGTCGGCTTGTCTCAACAGACAAGTCGCTAAGCTCAAGTCGCTACGACTAACACTGCAACTCGCTAGAAATTACTGAAGCAAGTCGCTACGAAGAAATTCACAACGAGACTCAAGTCGCTACCTTGAAAAACTTCAAAAACACACTTTTCAATCCAAAACAAACCCAACCATAGTGATTCAAGCCTTCCAAATCAAAACCTAAACACTTATGATGATCCTAAACACAAAAGTACTAACAAAATCCAAACTTTAGCACAAGAGATTGTCCAAATGATGCAAAAACCACTAAACTTTTTCAAACCCAAAAACCATACAAAACCACTAGAAATCCAAGGATATGTAAGAGAGATGATCAAACCATGGCTCTTGATTCCATTTGTAACATATTGGATTTCACATACACATCAAACCATGATCAAAGTAGGCGTACAAGATGAGGTTTTTAGAGAGAGAAATAGTTAGAGGTTTGGGAACTTAGTGAGATAAAAATGAAAGTATTATTATGAGCTCCAACCCTCTACCTTGAGAGGTAGAGGGTATTTATAGTCTTACATAAATCGCCACCTATGGGCTGTGGATCAGGCATACAGTGGGTAAAGACCCGTCCGTCCTCTACGGTGTTACTAAACTAAATACTACATAACATTACATAACTACGACTACGAGCTTTCTAACGATTGCATATACTTGAGGTGACCGACACTTTAATAATTGGATTTACTAAATCCTAACAAAATACTTGACAGATACATACTACAAGAACAACAACAACATCAACACACAACAACAACTACAAGAACAACTACTACTTTGATTAACAACAACAACAACATCAACAACAACAACAACAACTACTACTACTACTACATACGAAGATTTTCCATGTCCCCTAACACTCATAAGTAATGCATCCGATCGACATGCGTGGTCGTGTGAATCCTTGCCATTTCAAGTCCGGCCTCCAAGAACCTTACTCTTGTCTCTAGCACATGTTTTGTGATTCGGCAAGTTTATCCTAAGATCTTTTTCGTGGCAACTCGAGCACTCACAGTGCAGATCCGAACCTTGAGAAGAGATTGTTCTTAAGTACTCGTCAAATGCATCCTTCCACATAAAATATCCGCACCCACCCATTATCTTTTCTGGCTATTACATAATAAGAAAATTATAAAAGATTACAACCCAATTATTTGTATATTTACATAAATAAGAAATGTATGATTGTTCACTTTGACAGAGGACATACATAATATTGTCGTCCAACCGAATATTCTCTATGTGATGTTCTTAATTTTATATTTCCGCCTACAAGAACACATAAAAGGATTAAATGGCTCCATCTCGTGTTTTGAAATTTGTGTGAAGATAAGAGGTTGTGAGGTAGAGTGGTTTTGAGGATAAGATCTGGTGGCTTTTGGTGGGATAAGATCTCAAGTTTTCTTTATGTGATATATAGAGCGATCCGTAGATTTTTGTGGGAAGTTTTGGCGGCTTGAGATTTTTGGAGGGAAGTTTTGGCGCCATTATTTTGGTTGGATGTTTTGATGAGATAAAGAGTTATAGACTACCCAGGTTTGATGATATCACCTTGACTTGTTAGTATAACGATATTATCTTGACTCGTTCGTTTAACATTGTCATGTATAACGATATCACCTTGACTCGTTCGTTTAACATCATGTATAACGATATCATCTCGACTCGTTCGTTTAACATATCATGTATAACGATATCACCTAGACTCGTTAGTGTTACATATCATGTATCACGATACTATCTTGATTCATCCGTTTTAACATGTCATGTATAACGACATCATCTTGACTCGTTCGTTTAACATTTCATCCGTTTTAATTTATATAAACAATTTATAATTAATTTTAAATCATTTTCAATCAATTTAAATATTTTATAACTAATTTAAATTATTTTTAAATTATTTAAATTTCTTATAACTAATTGAAATTATTTATAAATTATTTAAATTTTTTATAAGTAATTTAAATTATTTTTAATTTAGTTAAACTTTTTATAACTAATTTAATTAATTTTAAAATTATTTAAAAATTTTATAACAAATTTAATTTATTTAGTATTAATTATATATTCTAAACATATTTTAATATACAAAAGATAATGAAAAAAAAACTAAAAACAAAAAGGGACGACATTTGTCGTACCCTTTTTTTCGCCAAAAATTTCCCTGAAAAATTAAACAACGCGCCAAATATTTCGCAAAAAAAAACAAAAAGGTACGACTTTGTCGTCCCGTTTTGGACATGTTAGCTTTATAAGCTAGTGACTTGTTAGTTTGAGACATGTTATTTAGGAAATTTGCGCCTTGTATAGTTTAAGAGTAGTTTACTTTGTATCGTGGATTTATGTTAACTTTATAACTTTTGGACATGTTAGCTTTATAAGCTAGTGACTTGTTAGTTTGAGACATGTTATTTAGGAAATTTGCGCCTTGTATAGTTTAAGAGTAGTTTACTTTGTATCGTATTTGTTGAATGGTATCGTGGAATTGTGGAATGTTATTCGATCCGTTTAGTAATTTGGTATTGTATCATATTGTCGAATTGGTATTGTGGATTGTGATTGATTCTGAGTTGTATTTGTTTTGGTAGATTTTTTCCGAAAAATTCGGAAAAATTCGAAAAGCTGCATTCTTGCATTTTTTTGCCCTCCCAGGAAACTTAGGGACGACATTGTCTTCCCTAATATACATACCAGATGTTGTGCCATTCTGCAACACAAGGCCACGTGTTTTGTATCCAGGGCCACATGTAGTTACAATTTGGCACGACAATGTCGTGCCTTTCTGTATTTAAATTAACTTTTTATCGTTATTTTAAAAAGGTAAAAAAAAAGGAATGGTACGACAATGTCGTACCGTTTTGCAAAAATTTGTCATGCCAAAGAGTATTTTCAGGTTGAATTGCATTTGGGCCCCACTCTTTTGTCGTGCCAAAACATAAAGCTTATTGTCGTGCCAAATTTTTTTGGGTCAACAGGAATGGCACTACCAAAAAGGCACGACATGTCGTGCCTTTTTTTCTTTGGGTCGACATCCTTTGCATTTTTGGCACGAGAATGTAGTGCCAAATGGTGCATTTTTTTGTAGTGTATTTAGTCACAACAAGACAGGGGAAGTAGGTATTTTAGCTCGTATGGGGGAGGAGCGCGACCACTTATGGCCATCATGGAGAAACGAGAGCAGACAATGAACGAAAGTGATTCTTTTGGGCCTTTTCACGAAGTGGCTACAAATGGGCATGACTGCCTTTTTGAAATGTAGTGGGCGGATAGCTGCAAGGTGGAGCTGTTGACTACCATTCTTGTGCTGGCACGTGAAGGAGTGCAGGCTAAAGATGCGTATGTTGAGCTGATGGCCAATGAAGAAGATGAAAATTATGCTTAGGTTGTCTTGTTTGTGGTATTTTGTCTTTTGATATTATGTTGGTTCTTTTGTTACTTATGTAGTGAACCTGTAAATGGTAATGGCTCATGTTAATTGGTCTTTTAAACATTAATCCACCTTTGTAAATGGTATTGGCTGAAGTTAATCAGTCTTTTAAATGGTAATGGCTGAAGTTAATCGGTCTTTCTTATTTATTTACTTTTCATTTTTAAGTTTTTGTAAGATTTAGCAAAAAAATATTATATAGTTATTGAGTTCTTGCTAATGTGAATTGCGGTTGTATGTGTGTAGTTTGTGTTAAACTGTTAGGTGATTGTTGGGTGGTATAACTTGTTCATGGTATAACCTATGATTGCTTATAAGCTCAAATGGACTGATAAATGGAAGTTCTTGTAAGGGTATGTAGGATTTCAGTTAAATTGTGACGTTGTAGTAATTTGTGGATTAGTATGTTTGTGATGTTGTAGGTGCAAATTGTGTTTTGGAAGTCTTTTTTGTTTGCTTATGTGAATTGCGGTTGTATGTGTGTAGTTCGTCTTAAACTGTTAGGTGATTGTCGGGTGGTAAAACTTGTTCCTCGTATAACCTTTGATTGCCAAAGTAAGCCAATTACTCAAAACAGCTTGTATCACACAAAAATTATCGATAAGCTATCTAGATAAGCAATCCCGATTCCCACCAAAAGCGATTATCATCGAACTAGTCGTGATTAACTACATTTACTAAAAGTGGGCGATACTACCGCATCGGATCTACTGGGTGTTTAGGATTGCTTAGTGATTCTCGCTTATCCGCTTAGTTTTGTGTCATCCAAACCAAATCTTCTTATTTTGAGGGAGCTAAAATAAGCGTTAATAGACTAATGGTAACTTGATCAACAATCCTTGATTACAAGTACTAACGTAACGCCCCCAAAGCCAATAGAAATGGACTATTCATGTACCCTTCCGGTTTAAAGTATACTAATAGGCCGCACCTTCCAGCTTTAAAACGGCTAGAATGTCTTATCTCCTACCCATGTGGGAGGGGTTGTTACAGCTAAATCTTATCAAATTACTATACGTAAACTTAAACGGAAAAACCCAATTCATCATACAAGCTTAACATACAAATCAATAACAAAAATCAAAACTTTACACTAAAAACATATAAACCAACAATAAAAACAAGCAAATTAATAAAAAAGATTCAAACTTTAGGGTTACGGTATAAACAATCGGTGGTTTTGAGGGATAGGGTTTTTAAAGGTATAACGATGATGATAAACATATCCAGGAGCGTGTGTTCGGAGAAGATGATGAATAGGTGGTGTTTGTTGTAGCGAGTGTGTGTGGAGAAGATGATAAAAAAAATATGTATGTGTTTGAACTTATAAAACTGTGTGAATAGGTTCGAGAAAGATGAAAAGTGTGTGTATTTTTAAAGAGAAAAGTACAAAAGGGGCCAAATTCTTTCTCGGAGTCTTCATTGTGGTCATTTTTAAACTCAATCTCCAAAATGGTCATGCGCAACTACTCGACTCCGCAGCTCCATCCAAAAATCGCCATGTGTCCAATTGCAATTACATTTTTTTACTTTTCATTGTACCAAAATAACAACCCATATTGTGCAACCGCTGGCTACTCAACCCTCCTTTTACTTGACTTTCATTGTACCAATGGCTGCTACACCAAATTTGAATGAGCTCAAAGAGGCATGTGGCTCAAATGGTCTTGCCGATTGCTACAAGTTTCTATTTAGTCATAACAAGGATGAGGAAGAATTTCTAAAATTCACAAAAGACCAAAATACCCTTATGATCAAAAGTATGAATAATTAATTTAAAGAATACCAAATAAGCTATGTAAATTCGAAAATTTTAAGAAATATCACATATGATCCAAATAAATTTTAAAGACTTTGTAAAGATCATTCTTATAGTTTATAATATTTATAAAATCATTTTTGTGTTTATATATATATACCGAATATATTTAATTAGTTTTATAAAAGAATTTAATTAATAAAAGCCCAATACAAATTTATAAAAATTAGATTCCATTTATTATAAGTCCATCACAATATTAAGCCCACAAGAAAATTAGAAAATCATATAAATACATATTATACGGTTTATTCTATCCCTAATACTCGATTATACCTAAACCGACTCTAAAACCCTACAAAATTCGACATCCAGTTTCCAAGGCTTGAAGCTATTTTTCTTGGACGAGTTTGAAGGTGAAGAAGGTGTTAAAAATCTAGTTCGAGGTCCTAAGGTGCTGGTTTGATCGTGGTTAGTTTCTTGGTCGATTAGGGTTTCGCCGAGTAGAAGTTTTGGTTTCTTTTGTTCTAACGCCCAAATCTCATCAAGGGTATGTTTCTAATGTTACTTTCAGTCCTACAAGTCATATAGAACCTGTAAAAATTAGTCATGCATAATTAACAAGTCGCACGAAATTGTTTTGGATTAAAAACCCTAAAAACGTATAAAATAGCGATTAAGCTTATAATAATTTATAGGACCATGATTTGATTTTTCTAGAAGCTCTTACATGTTATATGACCTGAATAAAATACATGATTGTGAATTCGAAGTTTGTGTGAATTGTCTTGGGTTTTATTGTTCGATAACGCATGAAAAAGAAAAGAAAATAAAAAGGGACGATTAGGGTTTATATAAAACTAGGGTTTGCTTGTTATCATTAAAGGTAATTAATGAAGTAATAATGATGGGTTAAACCTAGGTTTAGGGTTTGTACTTAAATTATGTATATTTCGGTCCTAAATAAAAGTTTTGGGTTGGTTTTGTAAATTATGAAACTTAAGGGTTATTTTTGTAAACAGTAAAATACATGTACTAAACGTATAAAATAAGTGTGGGGTTAAACGTGTAATTTTGGATACTTAGAGGCCATTTGAATTGTTATTAAATTAAAAGGGTATGTTTTGTAAATTCTAAAACCTTTGGGCTAAAATGGTAAAATCGATAATATAAGGTTAGATCGTGAAATTAAAGATGTCAAAGGTGTAATATGTAATTCGAGTAATTATGGGTTCGACAAGTGTGAGTTTTGGGTCAATCACGTAGGGTATAAAGGTTTGGGTAAACTGTATTGAAAGAGAGTCTTAAAACCATTCTTGACATTTATAAACCCTATACTTTGAATGATGATCATATAAGTCCTCAAATAAGATATTTATCATATTAAACCCTTAAGTTTACCATTTATCATTGTAACCCATAAGTTGGCTAATTAATGAGGAATACTCTAAAATGTTGTAATTCCGTCTGTCACTAAAATGAGAATATTCTGACAACTCTAAAAGTATTAATGCGATAAATCCGTTATAACATTAATGATGCTAATAAGTATTAAATAAATCATAATCCGTGTAGATTCGTTGAAGGAGACGCGACGTTACATCTTCGTATTCCTACATTCGTTTGCTTTCCTCTCATTTGCTTTAAGGTACAGATATTCTGACCTTCTTAGTAAAGGTTCCTTATGATGTTCTTTTCGTTCGTTTTCCTATTTTACTTATTAGGGTTCCCTATGCCATTGCTATGAACCCTTTCCTGATTGTTTGACCTGTTGCTTATCTAAACTTATGTTTTATTGAATCATGCGATACCGATTTGAACTTTATGTTAGGAAGACTTTGATATGCATAATTGTTGAACCTTGTTATATTTGAATATGAACCTTATGATATGAGTTATTTGATATGTTCTTTCTTGAACCTTGTGTTTGATTAAGACTTGTGTCATAATTGAAATTTTGTTTGACCTAAGTTAGTTTGACACCGAGCCAAATAATACCTAGTCATGGGGTTCCATGTCCGTGTCGATGATGCACCTCGACATGACTCTAGGGCGAGAGTGAAGTTCGCCACGTCCCTTATCTATTATTTGTTATGAGCTCAATGTTATATTATATTATCAATATATGTTTGTGGGGCGTATGGATGCATCCTAGATCTGATCAGTTGTTCGATATGATTTGTTTAGATGAATGATGTCGTGTGCAATACGCATCTTCATAAAACTCTGGGAGCTAGCTACTCCGGATTATTTTGAGATTGTTTCTATATAGTTATGATGTTTTGATATGATATGTTTTGGGCTCGTGGTAGTTAACTAAATCTTTATTTGTTATTACTATGTTAAGTATTTCGATTATGATTCGGTATGTTCAAATGTTTATGATTATGTGCTGGGTTTATTATATGTTCTTATATATGTGTATGCTTTTGTATGTTTATGTGATTACCGTTTACAATGCTAGGTTATGATTAATATGTTTAAATGGGATTTGCATGTTGTTATCTGATGTCATGTTAGTTTCTCGTTATGTGAATTCGTTGAACTGTGGGATGAATGTGTTAGTGTGAAGTGAGTATTCTATAAGTTTAGTATGTATAATTTGTTCAGTTAATTTTGTGAACTTTGCTTATATGTTAGTGTTTTATTTGCTTATGTGATCTGCCATGTTTTAACTCTGCTGATATGGGGATTTGATCTGAGAACTGGTTTAGCTTATGATAGTTGTTTTGATAATTGCTAATGGTTATGCTATGTTTTGTTTGGTCTATTTAATTATAGTTTGTCTACTATGTTTCTATTTGTTTGTGAGACTGCCATGTTTTGGACTGCTATTTCATTCTTTGCTATATTGATTTAAGTGTGTTAAGTGAAGGTTAATTAATTTGTTGAATGCCATGTTTATTTTCTAGAAAGTGTTTCTGTTAGCCTTAGACTTTTCGTTTGGTTTATATGTAATCTATTTATTCTTGATATGTTAAGTGTTTGGTTGTGATGTGTTTGTGATGTGTTTGTGTTTGTGTGTGTCATTAATGTGCTATGAGATGTTTTAAATTGTTATGTGGTTGTTTGGATTTACGTATATTTGAGCTTCATGAGAATCCTAAAAGATTCCATTATCATTTTATTTTGATTTCGTCATTTGTATATTTGTTTTGTTTAGTTTTGTTTCGTTATATCATTGCTTTCAGCTTTGTAAGCTCACCGCATTTTCTTTTCTGCGGCGGTATTTTAAGCATTCAAGATGAGCTTATGGGATAGGCGATCCGGGTTGAGAGTAGAGGCGAGAGCAAGATTTGATTATAGAGATCTTAGATTTATTTTGAAGTTTAGTTATTTATGTTTTCTTTTGAGTATTTTTGTAAGGTTTTCGCTATTGTATATTATTTAGAAGTTCTGATATGAAACCGTATTGTGATATCTTTACCCTTGTCGGGTTGGGGTGTTACAATTTATGGTATCAGAGCTCTAGGTTTTAGGACCCTTAGAGCTTAGGCTATGACCTGTGAGGATTGGGTAGATTTAGGATTTCCCTTCTGCATACTTTCCTTGCGTCCCCTATCGCACTTAGACTTTGCTAATAGTTGATTGTTCTTTTAGATGGTGATCCTCGTCGCTCTAGTTCACCGATAGGAGCAATCAAGGACCCGCTAGACAACCTAAGGAGAAGACGAGGTGGGCCGTTGTTATTGCTAAAGGTCGCAAGAGGTTTGGTAGAGTGAAGCGAACCAACAAGAGGATACGAGTTCCGGCCTATATGTGGCCATGCACGATTGAGGAAAAGCTGACCTTGAAGGACGTAGACGGAAAAGTAGTAGAGGACTACGAAACTAAAGTTGTTGACAACCAAGGTTTCACCACTAAGTATCATGATAGATGTCCAAAGTTCGTTGAAGATGGAGGAGTGAGTTTGACTAGGAATCACGATTTGTATGCTTTCGTGGACCGTGTGTCGGAAGAGGAGGAGAGGAATCGGAGAAACGATTTTGCTAGCCGCTTATTACCGCAGCGCGAAGGAAATAAGAACGGATGGATAAGTGCGGAAGAAGAGGAGGAAGAAGAAGATGAGGAAGAATACGAGGTGGACTCGGAATTGGAGTCTACGGCTACTAGTAGGTTTAATCCGACACAAGGATAGGAATTTGCGCTCCGATTAGTTGCCCTCGTTATGAGAAATTTTGACATTGGATTTTGGGTTAGGTTCTTTTGTTTCATTAGATGATTGAATCTTGGATTATTAAGTTTTATTTTGGGAGTTCATCTTATGACGATTTTGAAAATTTTGTTTGATTAATGGAAATGAAACAAAATTTTGAAAGTATAGTTCTGTTCGTTGTTTTCTTTCCGATAGATTCGTTGAGTTTCCATTAGTCCTCATAAGTTTAAATCGCTATTTATTTTCTTTATGATGTTGTTTTATTACCGCTTGATTATATATGACCATCATGATGGTATACTCATGTGGTTTTGGCTTGTTATAGTAGGTTACTTGTTATCGTATGTTATCTCTATATGTGTGTGTTTTGCTATGATATTAGTTATGTGTTTTGACATGACCCGAGACCAAATATAGTGACAATAAGAACTTGTTATGTGATGCAAGTATTATGACCTTTGATCAACGTGATAATACCGAGATCATATAATTTGAACTTATTGAAATTATATGACGTCTGGGAAATGCCTGTGGTTGATACGTGTATGGACTTTGCCTTGTATCCGTTATTTGGTACTTTTCATATTGGGTTGAGACTCTGTACCTAATTGTGAGATTTTCATCGATATCTGTTACATATAAGTTTTGTACCATTGGGATCCGAAGTTGTTATTATCCGTGTAAACCTATAGATTGTTATGCTTGCCTTAGATTTGTATGTCTCCACATACTCCTGCGATTAGTAAGACCGTTAGGATTCGTTCCATCTATGCATATGATAGTTTTCATCATTAGATACCTGTATAAGTTAGAGTGTGTTTTGAATTTTCCTTATCTCATCTTTTACTGCTAATACTTTATAAGTATATGATTAGCATTCGTCATATATTCCTTGAAGTTCGAAATCCACATTTGTCGCCGTATTGTCCCGTCTTGTTCAATTTCGAGGACGAAATTTCATTTTTAGAGGGGAAGAAATTGTAATACCTGAATTTCTAAAATTCACAAAAAGACCAAAATACCCTTATGATCAAAAGTATGAATAATTAATTTAAAAGAATACCAAATAAGCTATGTAAATTCAGAAATTTTATTAGAAATATCACATATGATCCAAATAAATTTTAAAGACTTTGTAAAGATCATTCTTATAGTTTATAATAATTATAAAATCATTTTGTGTTTTATATATATATATATAGCCGAATATTTAACTTGTTTTATAAAAGAATTTAATTAATAAAAGCCCAATACAAATTTATAAAAATTAGATTCCATTTATTATAAGTCCATCACAATATTAAGCCCACAAGAAAATTAGAAAATCATATAAATACATATTATACGGTTTATTCTATCCCTAATACTCGATTATACCTAAACCGACTCCAAAACCCTACAAAATTCGACATCCGGTTTCCAAGGCTTGAAGCTATTTTTCTTGGACGAGTTTGAAGGTGAAGAAGGTGTTAAAAATCTAGTTCGAGGTCCTAAGGTGCTGGTTTGATCGTGGTTAGTTTCTTGGTCGATTAGGGTTTCATCGAGTGGAAGTTTTGGTTTCTTTTGTTCTAACGTCCAAATCTCATCAAGGGTATGTTTCTAATGTTACTTTCAGTCCTACAAGTCATATAGAACCTGTAAAAATTGGTCATGCATAATTAACAAGTCGCACGAAATTGTTTTGGATTAAAAACCCTAAAAACGTATAAAATAGCGAATGAGCTTATAATAATTTTTAGGACCATGATTTGATTTTTCTAGAAGCTCTTACATGTTATACGACCTGAATAAAATACATGATTGTGAATTCGAAGCTTGTGTGAATTGTCTTGGGTTTTATTGTTCGATAAAGCATGAAAAAGAAAAGAAAATAAAAAGGGACGATTAGGGTTTACATGAACTAGGGTTTGCTTGTTATCATTAAGGGTAATTAATGAAGTAATAATGATGAGCTAATGATGGGTTAAACCTAGGTTTAGGGTTGTACTTGAATTATGCATATTTCGGTTCTTAATAAAAGTTTTGGGTTGGTTTTGTAAATTATAAAACTTAAGGGTTATTTTGTAAACAGTAAAATACATGTACTAAACGTATAAAATAAGTGTGGGGGTTAAACGTGTAATTTTGGATACTTAGAGGGCCATTCGAATTGTTATTAAATTAAAAGGGTATGTTTTGTAAATTCTAAAACCTTTGGGCTAAAATGGTAAAATCGATAATATAAGGTTAGATCGTGAAATTAAAGATGTCAAAGGTGTAATATGTAATTCGAGTAATTATGGGTTCGACAAGTGTGAGTTTTGGGTCAATCACGTAGGGTATAAAGGTTTGGGTAAACTGTATTGAAAGAGAGTCTTAAAACCATTCTTGACATTTATAAACCCTATACTTTGAATGATGATCATATAAGTCCTCAAATAAGATATTTATCATATTAAGCCTTTAAGTTTACCATTTATCATTGTAAATCATAAGTTGGCTAATTAATGAGGAATACTCTAAAATGTTGTAATTCCTTACGTCACTAAAATGAGAATATTCTGACAACTCTAAAAGTATTAATGCGATAAATCCGTTATAACATTAATGATGCTAATAAGTATTAAATAAATCATAATCCGTGTAGATTCGTTGAAGGAGACGCGACGTTACATCTTCGTATTCCTACAATCGTTTGCTTTCCTCTCATTTGCTTTAAGGTACAGATATTCTGACCTTTTTAGTAAAGGTTCCTTAAGATGTTCTTTTCGTTAGTTTTCCTATTTTACTTATTAGGGTTTCCAATGCCATTGCTATGAAACCTTTCACGATTGTTTGACTGTTGCTTATCTAAACTTATGTTTTATTGAATCATGCGATACCGATTTGAACTTTATGTTAGGAAGACTTTGATATGCATAATTGTTGAACCTTGTTATATTTGAATATGAACCTTATGATATGAGTTATTTGATATGTTCTTTCTTGAACCTTGTGTTTGATTAAGACTTGTGTCATAATTGAATTTTGTTTGACCTAAGTTAGTTTGACACCGAGCCAAATAATACCTAGTCATGGGGTTCCATGTCCGTGTCGATGATGCACCTCGACATGACTCTAGGCGATGAGAGTGAAGTTCTGCCACGTCCCTTATCTATTATTTGTTATGAGCTCTAGTTTATATTATATTATCAATATATGTTTGTGGGGCGTATGGATGCATCCTAGATCTGATCTGTTGTCCGATATGATTTGTTTAGATGAATGATGTCGTGTGCAATACGCATCTTCATAAAACTCTGGGAGCTAGCTACTCCGGATTATTTTGAGATTGTTTCTATATAGTTATGATGTTTTGATATGATATGTTTTGGGCTCGTGGTAGTTAACTAAATCTTTATTTGTTATTACTATGTTAAGTATTCTGATTATGATTCGGTATGTTCAAATGTTTATGATTATATGCGGGGTTTATTATATGTTCTTACATATGTGTATGCTTTTGTATGTTTATGTGATTACCGTTTAAAATGCTAGGTTATGATTAATATGTTTAAATGGGATTTGCATGCTGTTATCTGATGTCATGTTAGTTTCTCGTTATGTGAATTCGTTGAACTGTGGGATGAATGTGTTAGTGTGAATGGGTATTCTATAAGTATAGTATGTATAATTTGTTCAGTTAATTTGTGAACTTTGCTTATATGTTAGTGGTTTATTTGCTTATGTGAACCGCCATGTTTTAACTCTGCGATGTTAGGATTTGATTTGAGAACCGGTTTAGCTTATGATAGTTGTTTTGATAATTGCTAATGGTTATGCTATGTTTTGTTTGGTCTATTTAATTATAGTTTGTCTACTATGTTTCTATTTGTTTGTGAGGCGCCATGTTTTGATTGCTATTTCATTCTTTGCTATATTGATTTAAGTGTGTTAAGTGAAGGTTAATTAATTTGTTGAATGCCATGTTTATTTTCTAGAAAGTGTTTCGTTAGCCTTAGACTTTTCGTTTGGTTTATATGTAATCTATTTATTCTTGATATGTTAAGTGTTTGGTTGTTTTGATGTGTTTGTGTTTGTGTTTGTGTTTGTGTCATTAATGTGCTATGAGATGTTTTAACTTGTTATGTGGTTGTTTGGATTTCGTATATTTGAGTTCAGAATCCTAAAAGATTCCTCATTATCATTTTATTTTGATTTCGTCATTTGTATATTTGTTTTGTTTAGTTTTTGTTTCGTTATATCATTCACCGAGCTTTGTAAGCTCACCGCATTTTCTTTTCTGCGGCGGTATTTTAAGCATTCAAGATGAGCTTATGGGATAGCCGATCCGGGTTGAGAGTAGAGGCGAGAGCAAGATTTGATTATAGAGATCTTAGATTTATTTTGAAGTTTAGTTATTTATGTTTTCTTTTGAGTATTTTGTAAGGCTTTCGCTATTGTATATTATTTAAAGTTCGATATGAAACCGTATTGTGATATCTTTACCCTTGTCGGGTTGGGGTGTTACATATGGCCATCATGGAGAACGAGGGCATGACCGCCTTTTTGAAATGCAAGAGGCGGATAGCCGCAAGGTGGAGTTGTTGACTTCCATTCTTGTGTTGGCCCGTAAAGGAGTGCAGGCTAAAGAAGCATATGTTGAGCTGATGACCAATGAAGAAGATGAAAATGATGCTTAGGTTGTCTTGTTTGTGGTATTTTGTCTTTTGATATTATGATGGTTCTTTTGTTACTTATGTAGTGAACCTCTAAATGGTAATGGCTCATGTTAATCGGTCTTTTAAACATTAATCCACCTTTGTAAATGGTAATGGCTGATGTTAATCGGTCTTTTAAATTGTAAGATTTAGCAAAAAATATTATATAGTTATTGAGTTCTTGCTAATGTGAATTGCGGTTGTATGTGTGTAGTTTGTGTTAAACTGTTAGGTGATTGTCGGGTGGTGTAACTTGTTCATGGTATAACTTTAGATTGCTTATAAGCTCAAATGGACTAATAAATGGAAGTTCTTGTGAGGGTCTGTAGGATTTCAGTTAAATTGTGATGTTGTAGTAATTTGTGGATTAGTATGTTTGTGATGTTGTAGGTGCAAATTGTATTTTGGAAGTCTTTTTTGTTTGCTAATGTGAATTGCGGTTGTATGTGTGTAGTTCGTCTTAAACTGTTCGGTGATTGTCGGGTGGTATAACTTGTTCATGGTGTAACCTTTGATTGCTTATAAGCTCAAATGGACTCATAATTGGAAGTTCTTGTGAGGGTATGTAGGAATTCAGTTAAGTTGTGATATTGTAGTAATTTGCGGATTAGTATGTTTGTGATGTTGTAGGTGCAAAATCTGTTTTGGAAGTCTTTTGTGTTTGCTAATGTGAATTGCGGTTGTATGTGTAGTTCTTGTTAAACTGTTATTGGAGTGTCGGGTGGTATAACTTGTTCATGGTATAACATTTGATTGCTTATAAGCTCAAATGGACTGATAAATGGAAGTTCTTGTGAGGGTATGTAGGATTTCAGTTAAAATGTGATGTTGTAGTAATTTGTGGATTAGTATGTTTGTGATGTTGTAGGTGCAAATTGTGTTTTGAAGTCTTTTTTTTTGCTAATGTGAATTGCGGTTGTATGTGTGTAGTTCGTCTTAAATTGTTAGGGAGTGTCGGTGGTATAACTTTTCATGGTATAACCTTTGATTGCTTATAAGTTCAAATGGCACGGTCTCGGAAAACTTTTATTATTTCCAACAAACCAATGTGCTTCAATCTTATTTTGCTAATGATATTCCTAACCATCGTAGTGCATGGTTCTAATAGTTTTATAGTATGCTTATGTTTCTATTATTTAGGTTTTGTATTATTTGGTATGGTCGAAGTCCATGGTCAAACTTTTTGTGGCCAGTCCATATGTTTCAGGTGTACATATTGATCAATCGCTAATGTTTTTATGAATAAAAAGGAAACAATTATTATTTATCTTATGTTTAGTACTCAATATTAGTTTACAAAACAACCCCGTCAGCCCACTCAGACATGCATATTCACCAAACAATGTCCCAAGAAGCTCATGTTTATAAATTTTAATAAGCTCATAATAAGCCTATTTAACCCGAGATTTGGTACAATTTATATTTGGTTGCTACTCTAATTGATGTGGATTTTCTTATTTTTATTATTTACGGTTTATCATGTGTTTTCAAAAAATTTAACATTTATAATTCAACCATTAAGCACCCTTGGATTTCTCATTACTTATTTCAAAATCAATTTATATATCACCTTATTTTCCATTAAGCTTATTTGTTGTTTTGCTTATTTATTGGTAATTTAGGATTGCTTATTCAACTTTTATATTTTTTTTAATCTTTATCACATTAACTAGTATTCTGTAATTTTTCAAAATTTTCCGGTTTCATTTACTATTTTTCTTGAACTATTATATAATTATTTTTAAAATTATCTTTTATTAAATAGGACCTAGGAAAAAAAGATTTTCACTTTTATAGTATTTTCTTCACAACCTTAAGATTTTTTTTTTTTTTTTTATTCAGCTACTATTTTATTTTTATTTTTAATTTTTCAGCATAATTGAGATAATTTTAATCTTTTTTGCCCCTTCCCAATATTGAGCAACAAGCGAATTATTTTGAGCTACTTTACAAACTTTTCACCTTTTTGTACTTGACCCAACAACTTTTTTTACTTTTTTAGTACTTGCAAAAAAAGTTTTCTTTTTATACTTCTTTTTAGAAACTTTTTAAAATCAACAACTTAAACGAAATAATAAAAGATTTGAGCGATTTAAGTTATTTAAGCGACTTTTTTAGTTTTCCAAGGGCTCCCTCTAATACTCTTACTTAAACAAATCCAAAAACACACACACAACCAAACCACCTTTCCACACCTACTCTAAATTCAAATCAAAATCAAACGTTAAAACCCTAACCCTAAATTCTGTATTCCAATTTCGAACCCAAAATTAATAATTTGTGAAGGCGTAAATGGAAAATTTTAACAACTACTTTGATGTTAAGATAACAGTTCGTTCCAAGGTAAATTATCTTGAAACGATTAAAGGTAAGTTGGCAAAGAACCAAAATCGAATTAGCCTGTTCCGAGATAGTGTTTTCGGGCAATGGCTAGATATACCCCCTTGTCATGCAAATGATAACCATCTACTAAACTTCGTTTTACAGCATCAGGTATATATTCCTAAATTGCTTGATTATTGCCCACCCATTACATATAGAATTGGGGATAATTTTTGCAATTTGGCCGTGAGGAGTTTCTTTTGATGACTGCTTTTCTTTTTGGTCCGTTACCTCACCACGTAGAAGTTGATCGTAGCATTGTTTGGCTTGCGAAACTTTCCTAATAAAAAGTTTGATAGAAGGATTACCGTAAAAGGTAATGAGCTTTTACATATTTTGGAGAAAGATAAAAAAATTTGATGCTTTGCCAGACGAGGATGCTGTTAGAGCTTATCTATTAATAGTTGTTGATATAAGTCCAGTAAGTCCAAGTCAAAGTATATAATCCCAATCCAAAAGTATAATCTCAATCGATGTTGCAATCCCAAAAGAAATCCGACTACCAATCGATTTCAAGTCAAATCAAACACGGGAAAAAATCAACGAGTCAGACGGATTAAGTTAAAAGCTTAATAAAGTAATCGGATGGATTATTGGATCCTTATTGGATTCGTCAACCCAATAAGTCCAATAATCCTTTCGTCTCATTTATTAATCCCAAGCCAAACCTACAAATGTCAAAAACAAACGGTAAGTCATTAGGATGGGTCACATGCTAATAAATTCCTCCAACATACTTATCGGGCTCTTATTGGGCTCGTCAGCTCAATAAGTCTAACAACCGTGTTGGTCGAGTCTATTAACACTAAACCAATCTGCAACTTATATCGAATCCAAAATAATCAAAATCCACGAGAATAGTCAAGTCCAATAAATCTCAATGTCAAATACGCTATTGTGTCTCAAAAAGTCCAAAGGATCCTCGTGTGTCTCGTTTTGTCAAAAGTCGCCACATAATAAATTTTTTTAACTAACTTTTTTATTAAAAATAGCTCTTTCATAACATTTAATTTTTCACCAATAACTTTATTATTTCATTTTTTTCTTTTTCTCTTTTATGCAAATCAAGTCAAAACACATTGTCAAGTCACACGGTCGTTTTCCTTATCAAGTCACACGGGTCGTTTTCCTTATGTAGCCAAACCCCTCGGTATCAAAGTCCGGGTCCAACCGAAAGTAAATAGGCTCAAATCCAACACAAAGTAAGCTAACTTAATCAAAATGTAGGAAATTCAAGGTCACACCAAGACCATGAGGTCTCGGCTAACCCATGCCGCGGCCAAAACATCACCAAGTTCAAATCCGATCTAAACCAAACTGCCTAAAATTTAATCCAAACTCAAACAAACCAAATGGACTAAATTTGGAATACTCGGCCCGTAAACCAAACAAACGGGCTTCGGCCCAAAGAAAGATCTGATTCCAAGTCCAAACGCGAGCCCAACGGACCTCAGTCCTCTTACGTGTAGGTTGTCAATCTAATTCGAGGCCCATAACAAGGAACAAAATAAGCTCGGGAATAAGACAAGAAATAAGCCGAAAGACAGTAAGCTTGAAAATAAGCAACTCCAAATACGACTCACATAAACAACACTTAAATGATGATACCACTTTAATTTCAACTCGTTTTTAACACACACTGATTCATACGAAACATGTGAATCGTTGTTTTTATCAATCCTTTTGAAAAGAACTCGTTTATCACACTTACCAAAAGAGAAAAGAAGAAAGTAGTGACGATGGTGATGAGTCGGGTACAAAACACGCGAACAAAACTCTTCACACGATTTCAAAACCTTCGGACCTTTACACAAACACGAGTGGAATGACGATGGAAGTGGTGTAGTGGTGGCGGCGGTAGCTAGGAGAGAGGTGGGAGAGATTAGGGTTTGGTGGAAGTGGCAAATGAGTAGAAACCCTAAATCTCTTCCTTTTTATACTCAAAACTTCCAATAGAAAGTGCAATCTCTACAAAGTGAGGGGCGCGCGTGTAAATTTAAGTCCAGGGACCATTTATGTCATTTTGTCTATCTTTTGTGAAGACGAGATTCGGGACACATTTAGGCTTAATAAAATTTTCTCGAGATATTTAAACTTGTACAAACATTTTTAGAAATCATTTTTCTAATCAAAATGACTAGTCACACGACTATTTTTGCATAAAACGACATAAATCGATCAATAACGTACATTAGGTCTAGACTCGTGCCGATACGCGTTGTGCTACATTCTCACATTTCCTGAGGTAATCTCTCGCCTCAGGAGATAAAATGTAATTTCCAAACCAAACAAGTCCAAAAATACTCGCTATTAATAAATAATCAAAAATAAATACAATGTGGTATAAAAATATGTTTCGAAAACTACCGGTTGTCACACTTTGTGACCAAAGTGGACTGATGAAAGAATCAAGCTAATAAAATGTTTTATATTACATTGTGCTCGAGGTCACTCTTCTACTCCCTCCGTCCCATATTAAGTGTCCGCTTACATCATGCACAAAGTTTTAGAAAATTCCACTAACTATACTCTCCACCAATCAAATATCATTTTTACCCACTAAAGTCTCACCTCATTGGTTGAAATAGAATATGGACACTTAATTTGAGACATTCAAAGATTCCATTGTGGACACTTAATATGGGACGGAGGGAGTATAATAGATAGAGAGAATAGTACAATATCACATGCTCAATTGTTTATTTATCTTTGACTTTTATGTGAAAGACATAAAATTGAAGAAAGACGCATGACTCATTTAAATAACAATAGCCACGGGCTGTGTTAAACACGACCTAATTCACTTCCTAGTGTTTATATAAAATGTGGTATTTTTATGTTTTGGTTATGCGATGAATACTATGATTGAAAAAAAAAATGATGTGTTAAAAGCGGTTGTACAAAAGATAGAGTAAAAATGACCATTACACGTGGCCTTAAATTTCATTCTAAGAGCAAGGGGTATGGTGGCATACTATTGTGCATGTCATTGTGTCACTTTAGCGCCACATCAGCTTTTCACATTTCATATTCACACACCAAAAACACCCCTCCCTCGTTTCACATGCCGTTTCATACTTTCTTTTTCTTTTTTATTTTTTTTTTTAATTTTCACACAAACTAACTATTCAATTATAAAATAAAATACAGTACAAAACTAAAAAAAAATGTTACAAAAAGAAGTTACAAATACCAATTATGTATTTTGGGCCTAAATGAAAGTCTAATAAAAGCCTTATATTAATACTACCCTAAACCTAATACACTTCTAAAAACCCTGCAGCACACAACCTGCACCCACTTCTCCTACCTAAAAAATACTCCATCCGTCCCATATTGACCGTCCACTTTGAATTTTCAAGGTCTTTTATTTCTAACTTTGACCTTATATATTTTTAATTGTATTATATAATACTTGATGCAAAATATATGAATAGATTGAATTTTAAATGTATTTTTATTGGTATAATTTTTATTAAATATTATATAACACAAATAAAAATATTTAAAGTCAAAGTTAAGAAAAGAAAAAAACTTAAAAAATCAAAACAGGACAATTAATATGAGACGGAGGTAGTAATAAAAATTAGTCTTCTTCTTCATTCCACAACACCAACATTCAACTCCACCATTTTTATTCTTAAACTTCACACACAAACACCACTTTTATTCAACAAAAAAACAAAAAAAGGAAGAAAAACGAAGAAGAGACATATTGGCGCTGCGCCAGTATACTCACATTTTAAATGGCGTCGGGCTATGGTGGTGTGGCGGTGCGGTTTTGACGGCACCGTTGTGGAGGACACGTAAGAATGGCGCGGGGTGGTGTTACCATACCCCTTGCTTTAACAGAATAAAACCTATGTGTACCATTCACTTTTTAAAGATACATCATTGCATATAAGGTCAACTCAATAAAATATATCAAAAAGCACGTTCATCAAAAAGCCAGCTCAAACAGCATATATGAACTTTTCGTGACCCCATTGTATGATCTCTTCTTTTGGTTTTTTGATTGGATCCTAAAATAGAAATATGTTGTATCATCAAATTAAACGACAATTTTAACTACTTAAATTTCACGGTGTGAAGCTTTTTACATACTTTAATTTTTTATTTGCACACTTAAATATACAAGCAATTAAAGCATAAATTTAATACCAAATTACTTTTAAACTTAATTGGAGCCAAAATTCAAATTATTTGATTAATGAAAATTAGTAAACTTCAATGTACTATAGAGACCAAATTGAAAGATAAATCCTTTTTAAGAGTCCTTGTAACACATGGAGAGGTTTTGAATTTCTTTACGGTATGATATTTAATAATGGGTTAATTTCATATATACCCAATTTAAACATTTAAATGCCATATTTACCCACCTAAATATCAAAATGACATATATATCCAACTTAAACATCATATTTGTCATATATATCCAATTCATTATAAAACCAATTAAAAAATAAGCTTGCATCTGAAATTTCCTATTATACCCTCAATATTCTTAGAAGATCATTGCCATTTTTACATACTCGTCTTTCTTGTGAAGAAACATAATGCGCTTTTATGAAACAAAACACCTAGGATACAAGGAAACGTCAATTATACATGGGTTATAAACAAATGGGAGCACAAGAAACATGCATACACCTTAACATCATACTAATCATTGTTTCACCTCACAATTACTCAGTTAATATATTTCCGATGAACATCAACCAAGCGATTGAAATCATCAAGCCCAAAACTAAACGACAATCCACCACAAACAAAATGCATATATATTAACATTTAACACATCGAACATGATCACAAAAGATGACATAACATCAAACCAACACATTATATGAGTTCATCAAGGGCATGATCAACACAAGATATTTGTTCCAGTAAATATGTAGATTGAAATGTAAGCAAAATGAAACAAGAAGTCAAATAATTTTATAATATTATAGAGGGTATTATAGGAATTTTCGGATGCAAACTTATTTTAATTGATTTTATAATGAATCGGTATATATGACAAATATGGTGTTCAAATTGGTATATATGTTATTTTGATATTTGGGTGGGTAAATATGACATTTAAGGGTTTAAATTGGGTATATATGAAATTAACCCTTTAATATAATATTTCGTTTTGTATACTTTTAGTGTAATTGACTTATTTTATTTATTAACAACTTATGCTATAGATTACATACAAAAATTTTAAACTTATTGAAGTATGGCAACGATTTGAAAAAAACATACGAAGTATATATGTAAAGTGTTTTCGTGAATTTAATATAAGTTAACAAAACCAACGGGGGCTAGCTCAGTTGGCTACCAAAATCTCTTTAAGGTTCCTTGGCGGGAGGTGTTATCACATGTGAGAGGTCTCGGGTTCGAGTCTCTCCGTGGAGGATTTTCCTACTGAGTGGAATCTATGTGGGTTCTGCCCCATAGATGCATGAATTCGAGGCTGACAGGAA
The DNA here is from genome assembly GCA_022545495.1 of Chrysanthemum lavandulifolium. Taxonomy (NCBI): domain Eukaryota; kingdom Viridiplantae; phylum Streptophyta; class Magnoliopsida; order Asterales; family Asteraceae; genus Chrysanthemum; species Chrysanthemum lavandulifolium. The sequence continues at coordinate 208,442,634 of CM040240.1, forward strand.
CTACTTTCTAGGTAAGTATCGTGGAATCGAATCACTAACTATAGTATTGTACTACCGTTTATAAAAGTAAAAAAATAAAAAATATAAGTCAACAGTAGCAATCATTTTGTTGATTTATCTATGCTGCTTGATTTGTTTATTGGTTACTTAGGCTAAACGCAATGGTCGGTTGACCCGATCGGTTATGTGCTCGGTTGACCCCGGTTGCCCCATTGTGGGGTGATCAGTTGAGGAAGGTTGAGGGGAGATGAGGAGTGAACTAGGTTGCCTCCTCAACCGAGTATCAAAGCCACATACTTCCAAATATTCGAATCGTTTGTAAAAAAAAAAAAAAAAAAACAAAAAACAAAAAAACAAAAAAAACAAAAAAAAACAAAAAACAAAAAAAAAACTTTACCGCTTTTACAACATTATAAATACCAACCTTAAACACATTTTTAAACACACAATTCAAACAACTTCTCATCAATATTCATAATGTCACAAAGAAAACTCTCATATCAAAACCGACGATCCCGACTTCCCAAAATTCCCGAACTTGAATTTCTCACCGGATCCACCGCTTGAATTAACCGTAACACCACCACAAAATCGGGGTATTCGTTTTCGCGCACCCGGTTTTGATTATGAAACACGACTACCACAACCCAACCACAATCAAAACCTATTTTACGTCAATCATCCATATTTCCCGCCGGGTCGTCCGAGTATCAATCAAAACCAAGCACCAAGCGGGTCGTCATATCATCCTAACATGGATTTCTCCCAATCTTCCCAACCTAATCAATCGTTTTCACCGCTTCATGGTGTTAATCTTGATATGGATTTTGAGCATTTTATTGAATTCCCTCCTCAAAACTACACGTCTCAAGAATACCCGACTCAAGATGCTTCGATGGGACAAGGTTCGGGGCACGGTTCTATTCGTATTGAAGACGATGTCGAAGAGACATCACCCCGTCAAATCAAAGAAGGGTTCAAAACGGGCTACAAAGGAGAGAGGCAAGAATGTTGCAACCGAAAAGGTCAAAGCATGGACAAAAGAGGAAGAGGTCGCGCTTTGTAGAGCTTGGATACATGTGTCGGAAAATTCGGAAAGAGGGAACGCTATCAACCGGAGTGGGTTTTGGGATGAGGTGATAGCGTACTTTGAAAATGAAACCGTTCAACAAGAACCTACGACTCCATAACGACCAAATGGAAGGGTAGGATTCGTTCTAGGGTTGGTTTCTTTTGTGCAATTATGGATAATATCAAGAATAATCACGGAAGCGGTGAGAATGACGAAGACGACTATGAAAAGGCTTGTAACGAATACCGTGTGATTCACAAGCATGAGTTTACATTGAAGGAGTGTTGGAAAGTTTTGAGAGGGCATTTTGCTTGGAAAACTGTTGAGATGCCTGCTTTCACCCCGACTAGTCGGAAGAAATCCAAGACTTCGAAAACCACCTCGGGGTCAACAAAAGGTCCTTTTAATCCCCAAGACGTGGATGATTCTGAAGAAGAAGAGACTCGAGAATCATGACCAAAAGGTCGTGACGCAGCCAAGAAGAAAGCACCGAGCCACCAACATCATTTGTTACTAATATGGCCAAGAACTTTTCAAATTCAAAAGTTCAAGTAAGGAAAAAAAACAAGAATATGAAAGAGGAATACATAAAGTTGAAGCAAAAGAGTTGGAGCTTGCAGAGGCAAGGCAAGGAGTAGAGGAGTTCAAAAGGGAGAAACTTGAGCTCCAACTTCAAAGACTTGCATTGACAAAGACAATCAAACCGGATGCAAGATTTAATTTTCTACAACACACCCTCGACACAAATATGCCCGCACGACAACTACAAGAACTTCAACAACTTAAAGCAGCAATCAAAGAACGTTACAACTTAGATTATTAAGTTGCAGTTTTTAATAAGTATTGTAACATCTATATTTTATTAGTTTAAGTTTTTAATTATTGTTGTAATGTTAAGTATTTTATTAATGAAGTTTAATTTTGTTTTAGAAATATTTGAATTAAAAAATTAAAAAAAATAAAAATAAAATAAATCTCGGTCACCACTGTAAGAATTAGGTCGTCGTCGGCAGTCGTCGGAGAGAAAGGCGATGTGTACGCAAGGTGAACTAGGTTGCTATGTGTTTAGCCTTAATATTTTTATTGTAACATGTGACGTATTTTTCAAATAATTAAAATTGTAATTTTTTTATTATTATCTGCGAAAAGTGTATATTCTAATATAGAATAAACAAGTAATATGAACCCGCCGCAATGCGGCGGGGTGTTTTGATGGGCATATCAACATCATTTACAACAAAATATTACTTCCAAGAAATTGGCCAGAAATCGGCTTTACAACAAAATATGTATACAATTATCATTTACAACAAAATATTATGACTCAGGTTCGGACGTGTGAAATTGGCAAGAAATTGGCTTTAGTAAACCAACATCATACAGAAAAATCAAATTATGTATACAATTATCATTTACAACAAAATATTACTTCCAAGAAAAATGGGCATATCACATACCTCTTTACACGAATTTGGCTATTCAATACAAAGAACCACGCTACTATCGCAAGCAAATCCAGGATCACATGTTCATCGACAAACGCATAAAATTTGGGCATTCCAGTCATCACTGCCAATTATTACGGTATCACCAGCTATTTTTGTTGGTCTGCAAAACAATGAATAATCATTACCTCAGGGTTCAAGCTTCTACCGATACACAACTTTAGTTCAAAATACGTTCAAGCTCACCTGATCCATTTAGAGTATCCTAACAGCCTATTCGTTAGTCTATTTGACCGAAGGTCCTTATATATTTCTAACTCTATTATCGGGAACCAACAGACAACACGTCCATGTGTAGTAGTATATTTGTATCTATATTTATTTTATATAACTGAAATCACAATCAAGTCTGATGCTATTGTAGATAAACATTAGGAGAGAAAATGTTGAGGAACCTGGATGCACTTACACACGCAGACGGTGTTTCCGTAATCCTCATGCTTGTGCTTATGTAATCAGTTTTAGGAAACGCGTAATCAGTTTTGCAAATATAATCCCTGACATGTGTAACAGCGATGCAATTCGAGCTGTAACGTCAGTCGTCAGTGGGCCATCATCGTTGCCAAAAGATAAATTCCTACTCGCGGGTCCTGTGCAATCATCAACAAATTAGAGCCAAATACGTACGGAAAACAGAAGCTTCTTAAACAGATAAAAAACACTTATTTGAAAAACCTTTGGTCATCGAGTGCTGACGTGTATCTTTGTCATGCGAACTGCTACAACATGCCTTTACTTCCTCATTCATACCTAAAACAGTAACAGTTATGAGTACATTAGTATAAAATAAACGATAACTTTAACATTCAAAGACTGAAAAAAATTGTGTTGTTTACACGTTATTCGGCAACTGGCATACAGGAACGCCAGTAACACCATTGACTGACCAAAGAAATTACACTTCCTTTAAAAAATATTTGAGTAGGTAAATACCAAGATGGTTTCCATAGCGTATTCCGGATATAGAATGGGTGCTCAACTTAGGGTAGATTCAAGTACACAAACACATATTCATGAGTGTAAGTCATCAGTGTTACTATATGGCGGGCTGAATACTCATCTTTCCAATGGCTTCCATCTTATGTTCAAACCTTACACAAAAAACAACATCAATCAATATAGAAACATGTGATGATGAACAAACCATCAACTGAAAAATATGGACAAAAGGAAAAAAATGATAATGAGGTAAACCTTGGTCTGTTATTCTTCTCTGTATCTGTCTTGTGACACAACATTAAAAACACAGCAGACAACATTTTTTTGTCACACAACCTGTAAAACGCATAAAGCTTTTCTTTAGAGAGAGAAGATAATGAGGTAAAAAAATGAATTGTATGTAAATAATGTGACAAAGGCTTGTAAAGATTAAAAGATTAGTGACAAACTAAAACATTCATATAATAATTATACGCTGCTATGTATGGGCTATGATATAATAATTTATTATAAAAACCGTGAATAAAATATAATGGCTGCTATGTCCCGTGCGCGATAGTATATATATAAATAGAAACAACAAGTAATACTAGTTACAAGATCTTTCTTTCTTTTTTCTCAATGATGAAAGAAATGAACTCGTTCCGACTAAAACTTTTACTGGTTAGCGTGTTTGTATCGATTATCGAAAGCTCAATGATGCAACAACAAAAAGACCACTTTCCTTCATTCATGGACCAAATGTTAGAAATAAGTACTTTTGTTACATCGTACAGTTTTCTGGATATTTCTAAATCCAAATAGATCCAATGGATCAAGAAAAAACTTCGGAACATACGCTCATAGGCGAATGCCTTTTGGCCTATACAACACACCTGCTACTTTTCGGAGGTGCACGGTAGCAACCTTTCATGAAATGATTGAAGAATCCAATATAGAATATATCATATTGGCAAAAATCACAAATTGGTAGTGGATCGGTCCACCCCTTAGAGCAGAGGGTACCGTGGTGCCGTAAATGTGGTGTTGTTCTCCAAAAGTTCTGCCACATCACCAAAACACAGAACGACACCAGAAAACCTTTGGCACCATATTTTGTGCCGTTACCGTTGACACCAGAAAATGTAATGCCCTTCTTCATTTTTTTAATAAAATAAAACATAAATAATATTAATTACAAATAAATTTCATTAAATAAAAGGAAAACACACATTACATTAATTAAAAAAAAGTTACATGAAAATAAAAACCTAGTACATATAAATAGAATTAAAAATCTAGTACATAAACATAGAAATAAAAACCAAGTACTCTTCAGTTGGATACTTTGCCCGGATTCGTACTTTTTGGGCTTTGACGATCGCCGCGTCGATCGGATCCATCTTGCTTGTATCCATTTGTAGCACTCGCATCTCCTCGGCAATCTTTTGCATCTTTGCCTTGCGGTCTAACTCGATTTGTTGTTGCATCATTTCGTGAAACATTGTCGGGTTTGAACCGGAACTAGCAGTCGAGTTTGACGAACATTGACTCTTAGAAATCCGGTACATGCCGTCAGGCCGTGGCAACGTGTCTGGTCCAAAATGCTTGAGTTCCTCCTCCGTAACCCGAAGACGATTTCGCCTTTCCAATTTCGTTTCGGGATTTTTTCCACTTGTGCTTGTCTTTCAAAAAGCCCCAAGCGCTCTTGTGTTTAAAGTCAATACCCGTCACCGTTTTATACAACGAATGCACCCTCTCCATAAAATCTTTATCACTCTTCCCACTCATAACACTTGTTTCATTCACTAACGAATTGCACTTGGTAACCTCTTTATTCAATGGAGTCCACTTTCCCGTCAACATGTTCTTGCTACGAATAGTCCACTTGTGTTTCTCGGCTTCCATATTGTATACGTCGAGAACTCTATACCAAAACGTTTCCTTTGATTGACCAGCACCTCTTTTTGGATCCTCGAATATTTGAATGAAACACTCTGTCAAAAGCAACTCCTCGTCTTGGTTCCACACGTTACGAGGTCGAGTACCACCTTGCGTAGCTTGCGTTTCGGTGGTTTTCTTCGTCTTTGTCTTCGCCGTTTTCGACGTCGAGGTCGGGACCACCTCTTCTTATAACTTGTTAACGGTATTAAAGTGGTGACGTGTCCATCTTATAACCCAAAAACCAAAAAATTCACACCCTAACAAAAACAATCAAACAAACCTTAAATTCAAATAAAACAAAACAATAATCAAATCCTCAAATTTCAACACTAATCACGGTAAAAAAAAAAAAAAAAAAAAAAAACCAATTCGAATCTTTAATTTTAACAATTAAAAAAAAAAACCCATTTTTGAGCTAAAACCCTAGTTTTTGAATTTGGTGTTATTTTGTTAAAGTTTTGATTTTTATGTGAATTGAAGGTGTTTTTGATGTTCTTGACGGTTGGTTTTTGATGTGAAAGATGAGTAATCGAGCTATTACGCGTCAGATAATAATGCTGAATTGAAGTTGTTGCGGCATTGTATAGGTGATTCAAGTTTAAAATTCTGTTATTTGGATGTACATTGTGTTTCGTATGGGTAGAAGTCTTAAATTTGCGCCTTTTTAGTTGCTGTATAGTTTTGCCATTTTTAGTTGCTAACGCGAGATAAGCACTTGATAAGCTAAATTTGTTGTGGCATGATATAGGTGATTCAAGTTTGATTCTGTGTTTTATGATGTTAATGATGATAATTATGGTTGATTTTGGATGTACATTTTGTGTTTTTGCTGCGACAGAAGTTGTAAAATTACGGCTATTTTGTTGCGGAAAAGTTATGTTTATAGTGGAAACTCTTGTTTAGGGTTTGGTCTCTGAAGAAAAACTAATAATAAGATGGTTTGAGAATGATTTTAAGTTCCTAACGTGAAATAAGCACTTGATAAGCAGTTAGTAAGCTAAAGTTATTGCGGCAAATGATGTTGATTTTGTGATTTTTAGATGTACATTTTGTGTTTTTGTGGCGTAGAAGTCGAGGAGTTGCGGTTTTTGCATTTGTGAAAAGTTTTGTGTTTACTGGAAATTGTGTTTAGGGTTTGGTTTAAAAGAAAAACCGCTAATAAGATGGTTTGAGAATGATTTTTAGTTACTAACAGGAATGATTGGATGTAATTAACGTCAATGTGTAAAGCCCTATTAAATTGTTGTATTCAAGTTTTTATAAGTTTTTGTAATTAGTGTTATTCATATTTGGAAAAAAGGAAATGGACAAAACGTGTTTGTTGGTCAACGTTACCCGACCCTTTTCTGAAAACTAACCACTTTCAACCTGAACGTGTTTGACCAGTTACATACACATCTTACCACTTCTACCTTATATGGTATATTTATGCAGAATGATTTGATGGGCGTGGTGAGGTTAATCGACGTGATGGACGCACACCATTCGACATTGCAATGTGATGTTTCTTCTAATGCGTTCTTGAGCCTGAATGACATAATCATATACCTTTCGGTTCTCCATTGGCAAGAATGTTGCATCGTGTCTGTTGAAACTATGAACTCCGTGACTGATTTTAACTCTGTGGTTGATGAAGCATCATCCAAACGTTGAAAATCAGAGTGCAACATAGCTTCCAGCTCAAGGAACGATTTTGTAGGTCACAAAACACAGTCCCGGGTGTTGATGAATTGTAAGGTTTCAATCTTTTTCTGACTACTTTTTTTTGTAGGATAGCTTGACCACATATATTAGGCACTTTGAACTCCAGGTTTCCCTCAATTAATGCTTCATTGGTTATTTTCAATAAAAGGGATCAGATCAACTAGACATTCAAAACTCACCTTCAACACGACTTACAGCTGGACGGGGAATCCTGAAGGTTACACAACACAATTGCAGGCTTTGGACAAAAGTAAGCCACCTTTTTACTTTGTTGCATAATGTAGTTATTGGTTTTCATTAGAGTTGGCAGGTTTGGCATACACAAATATAAGCCGATTTGGACAATGTTCCAAATATCTAACTGGTCTAACAGGGTAAGCTAAAAAATATAACGCAAAATTATTTGCAATGAAAATAGGTTGTCTTTGGATAGGCTTATCCGAGGTGCTTAATAACTTAAACACTTTCCCTTATTCCAAACACTGTCTTTTGAATTAGCTATGTAGGTTTAGAACAACCAAGATTGAGATCACGAGTTACGGAAACCGGATGGTCCTACATATCCTCTAACTCCGAACGAAAAAATGCATTTCTTAGAAGTCAAGCTCTTATTTGCCATATTTTCAGAAGTTCACTGTTTATCAATATTGCTCAGGCATAATTGCTGTTAGCATTAGTTTTAGCAATATTGCTCGAGCATATTTAGATAAGCATATTTCACAAACACATTAAGAGTCTATTGAAGACTATGTTGACATATCTTTTTGGTTTCCTTATTTGGTTCTATGAACTTTGGGTTCCTAATAACTTTAGAGGCCAAAGTTTTTCTGAAGTCATATCTGGTAGGAATTATGTTACAAGATTCATAATTGTACACTATGAATGTGTGATCACCCAAATGCTTTCTTGTACATGATATGAACAACTTAATTGCCTATATAATTGTAGGGCTGTTTGTACTTCAACCATATGAGATACTAATTTACAATTTGTCTCAAATTATGGAGATTTATTATTTTCATTTTTATATAAATTACTCTGAATTTGAATGAAAAATGCAGTAACCTTACTCCTTCAAACCCATCGAGAATCCTAATGGTAATGGCCGACTATATTAAAGAAAAGGTTTATATAATTGGGGCCCGACTAGAAAAGATGAAACTCAAGCGGGTGCTTCCTTAGTTCTAGAAGATGCAAGATTCACTGAGTGGATAAGAAGTGTTTAACAAATGTATTCCATGTAATTACTTATAGATGTCTTTTTAGCTTACTTTAATAGAAGTTACTGATACTTTTTTTTGTAAGTGAGCTAGAAGTTTCTCAATTTGCAATTTTCTAAACAATTTTGCATCAAGACATAACCTTTGATAACTTTTCTTTGCTTATTGTAACAGAGGAAGAAGGTGAGCTGGTAACGCCGTCACTGAAGGCAACCCCTAAAGCAACCCTCACTGAGATTGTTGATGAAGCTCCAAAAGAAATTGACCAAGCTAGTACCATCTCCAATGAGGTGGCAACCACAACACCAGCCAAACCAAAATACAGTCCTAATCTTTATTATCATCTAGAAACTGTTTTACTCAATTTTTTTGTCCAAGAAAGCAATTTAGGAGACATAAACTACCTCGCGTATTGTTTCTGTCTTATTTCATGGCTCACGATCATTGTGGTCCATATTGAAGATGTAACCCTATGCAACTTATGGAGGAAGACGTGTAAAGAAGTTTATGGTTAATAATGGGCATACAAAAATTAATGGAATATAAAAGAAACGATATTACAGTTACAAAAGATGGCATGTGAAAACCCTATGCGTAATTTCTCGTGAAACATGTACGTAATTGAAGTTCCCATGTGCCCAGCGGGTATTAGAACTAGTTACATACATCTTGAAGCCAAACATGCCCTATATTAGTTACTAGTTTATTGAGCCGTGAAATTCACGGGAGTAAATTTTAAACCGTTGAATAATGTTTATGTAAGAGTTCGATTTATGGTATTATGTGAACAAATTATATGTTTGATATATGAATAGACATATCGGTTATCATATATCCTCATTAATATATCCCGACAACGGCGCCAAATTGATATCGGCTTTTTTAAGGGTCAAATATATCAAATAGTATAAAAATAATATCAAATACGATAAACGCGCGAATCGGCGAGTCAACCTTTTAGGAAAAAGGTCAACAAGCAAAACACGCAAATACGATATATGATACCGGGGAACTGATTACCCGGGTCGTTTCCCAACGAGGTGTGAATTGAGGATATCGTTTGAGGTTTGTTATTAACATGCTTGAACGTTCGGGTTTTTACCTTTTTTTATTGTTTTCTATGTTTAATGATACAGGAAAGTAAATAAGACAAGAATTAAAGGCAGTCTACTCAATTAACAACCAATAAGCACATAAACTAAGAAAATGATGCTCAATTAATTCCTAAGCACTAAAAACTAAAAACGATCAAAACCATGAACGAAACGAGCTCGGAAAAACCAAATTCTACAATTTTGACCCTAGAAATGAAAATCGAATTTTCATAAGTCCTAAATGACTAAAAATAATTTTATAAAAAAACTGGATATTTTTTTGACTTCTAAGTTTTTTATTATGAATTAAAAACTATTTTAAACTAATTAAATTATAAAAAAAAAAAAAAAAAAAAAAAAAACTAAACTTAATTAGAAAAATCTGAAAATTTTAGGACAAGTGCTTAAAGTGAAAAGGATTTAAGGAAAAATAAAATCAGAAAGTTTGCTTATCAAAATAAGCAGTTAAAAAAGCTAAAATGAAACTAAGGTTAAAATGGAATAGGTTGTTAAGTATATTAATTATGTAGACATAAACGATAAAAGACCCTAGGGCGCGTTGGTTGAGTTTGTTGTGTGTTGGGTGCTATAAAGGAGAGGTCGGGGGGCGTAGCGCACTCAAACCCCTTTGTTGTGTGTTGGGTGCTATAAAGGAGAGCTCACGAGCGAAACCCTTTTGATTTTTTTGCATTTTTTTTTTTTTTTTGAAAATTGTTAATAAGCTCTAAATAATAGATTTTGGAAAAGCAATATTTTTTCAAACTTAAGATTAAGCGAGTAAAGGCTGAAAAGTCTTAACAGATACTTAGGATTTCAAAACTAAAAAAGTAAGCTAACTGATTATCCTAATAAGCTACTATAAGCTTAAGGCTAAAACCAAATAAACTAAAAACTACTTAACCTATCCTAAATAAGCAACTCTAAACCTAAAATAAGCAGTCTAATGTCCTAAAAAGCTTAAAAGCAAAGAATAAGCAAAACTGATGGCCGCTGTTATGAAACAGCCTAATGGACCACTTTTAAGCTCTTCAAAAGCTACCTAATGAATAAGCTAAAGTCTGAATACAAGCTATAAGAAAAAGCTAAATTTAAACATTTTGAAAAACACTTAAGCTATTTAAAAAGCATTTGAAAAAGGGCTGCTAGGCCAGAATTGGTTTTTTAGAAATCTGAAAACAGCCTAAGACCACAGTTGCTAAATCAAAACTTGCAAACTCACCTATTTGACTATATTAGACACTAAAACACCAACAAAACAAGACCTTTTTATAATTTTCAACAAAACAAAATTTGCTATCAATTGATCTTAATCATATCACTTTCCTATAATTAATTGTGTATATCATGACTACATACGTTCTTATAATTTTCAACAAAACAAAATTTGCTATCAATTGATCTTAATCATATCACTCTTTGTGTCATATACTCGTATATAAAACTAATGTTCTTTATTCCTTTTATTAGTCTATATTACATTCACAGTTAATTGAAAACAAGCAACAACTGAGTATACACATGCTTAAAATTTCATACAAGTGCTAAAAAGCATTTTTTTAGTACACCACAGAAGAGGTTAACCAAGCTCTCATTCACTACCATTGTTTGCACGTGGAGGTCGACCGTATCCTTTAAAGAACGCGCCAGCCACGATGGCTGCAAGTGCTGCACCCGCAGCCACCTCCCAGTACTCACCTGGCACAATCATCAATTACCGAATATAATTAGCATTCCACAAGACTTAACAGCACAACCTTCTGAGTATTAGATTTAATTTACTAAATTGCATCCCACAACGCGCACACAACATCAAACAATACCCGATCCCATTGGGAGCAAGGTATGGGGGAGTAAAAGGTAAATAGTCACACCCTTACCCGAGGATAGAGGTGCTTCCAAAAGACCTCCGAAATGTTACACTATATGTTGATTATTGTTAATGAAAGTAAATTAAACATATATGATCTAACTAAACCCCTTTCTGACCTTTAATGACTGATATTTAGTTACAATCATTAATCATACTGCAATAAACAGTTGCACTAATCCCCAATTTTAGACATCCAATATAAACTTAAAGTATTTTACGAACAAAAGCTCAAGTCGTATCCATTCAAGTTATACAAGCAACGCAGATTATCACTCATTCTACTTCCTAATCAGCTAAACATGACCAAGGTCAACTACTCGAGTCAAGCCTATAATTAGCTAACTTAGTATCAGTCTAATAAACAATAGATCAGTACCTACAAGCCCTAAACACACTAACAAGTAAAACGGTAATAATATGCACCTGAAGATAGGTTCTCAATAAACGCGCCGACCTCCATGGCTTTTTGTACCTGGGCTCCGATCTGTTAAAAAATAATAATTAGCATAAAAGATATTGTCATAGAAAACATATTATAATTGATATTTGATATATTGTTATCTGTTTGTGCTATTTCAAATGAAAGTTGTATTTCCGCTCACCTCAGCAACTTTGTTGCAAGATGAAGCGATGACAAGTCCTGCTCCTGTAGCGACACCAAGCAATGCAGCAAGTCCTTTAAGATACTTGTTTTGGTTTCCAGTTCCAGCATTGTTTGATGCCATGGTTCCTGGAATATAATGAACAAATAAGCTTCAGATTAAGCACAAATAATACATGAGATCATATAATTAAACAGTTAAATTCAGCGAATAATCAACAAATAAGCTTCATACTAATTAATTACAAACGAACGAAACAATTACGCGTCAGATTACACAAACAAACAGTTCAATTAAAGGACCAACGCTTACTACACATAAATCAAAGATTAACGCTTTTATAAAGCCGATAACGAGCAATGATGCATCAAATTACAATTTCGATCTAATACATGAACGATTAAGAGTGCAATTTACACAAATTAAACCTATAAATCAATACTTAGGGCTAATTACATATAAATTGAAGACTAACGCTATATATGTAAACCGATAATGAACAATAATGCATCAAATTGCAGTAATATTAACGCTAATTAAACCGATATACCTGCTGAACGATTATAGATGGAATGTAGTTTCGCAAGAAGGCTTATTATCTTGATTATATACCTGAAACAGTTTTAGTTCAAATATTAACGCAAAGAAAAGAACGGTTAAGCATCAATTTAAAGAAGTTAAATGCTTATAAAGTACATCAAATACCTAAAACGCGCGATTAACTGCACGGATCGTGAAAATGTGTATGTGTGATAGTTCTTTGAAAGAAAGAAACTTGAAGTTGTTAAAAGTGATGAAGAATGACTAGAGGAGGAGGGAGATTATATAACGGAATTTTTTTTTGTTTTGATATTTACGGTTTTGTCCTTGGGGAAAGGGAGGGTGTGGGGGTAAAACAGAGGGTGGTTTGGGGATTTCGGGTTGTGAGTTGTTAGTTTGTTAGGCCGATTCCAACTGAATTTCAGTTTTGGCGGGAAATATAAATTATTTACGGAGTATTTATTTATTTTAATGAAAAATACAGTTGATTTTCATCTCAATATGTCCTTAAACAAAAGAACAGTAACTATCCTATAGATATAAAGCAACCCGGCAATTCAACTAAAGTATGTTGACTAGTTTCCTTACCACTTGATTTGTTAAATTTATTATCAACTATCAAACTAATGGTTTCTTTTCCAGGCCATGTAACCTCGCGTAATAGATAGCACATCATCTCTCTTTAACAGTGTTGTAAAAATCAGCCTAGGCGGTCGATTAATCGGCGCCTAGAGGCTCTCATGTATACTAATCGAGGCTTGTCAAAAATCGGTCAATATATCGATTAACCTGATAAAAATCGGTCAAATCGGACCAAAATCGGCAAATCTGATAAATCGCCCAACTCGGGTTAAATTTTTCAAGAAATTAAATTTGTGGTTTTTAATTCAATATACCTCCCGTTTCTCACAAAATTAGTTGACACAACCATTCAAACGCACCTCGACGAGTGATTCTACACAAAATGTGAAGGTATGCTCGTTTTTCTTATTTCAAATAAATGTTAATGACACTAATCGAACTCGGAAATTGATTTCTGAAAATTAATTGAACCATTTGAACTTTGAACCTTAAAGTATTTTGAAGCATTTCGCTTAAGTTATTATATATAATTTCAAAAGTTTATAATTTTATATATAAACACGCATAAATGTTTTTTATTTTGACTACCGTCTCGTAGTTATGGCTAGATGTGACAAACTAGACTTGTTAAATAACGGGTCAAAATGGGAAATTTTGTACGAGTCCAAATAGATCCATATTCTTTTTCTGCTAAACTTCTTTTTTAATCTAACCTAAATCAACAGATAAACAATTGAACAGAAAGTGACATCACTACTTGCAACATCAGACAAGCGAAATCACAACAGATCATCGATTACATAGTAACCTAAAATCTAAATACATACATACCAATAGAGCACAAATTCTAAAAAAACTTTTACCCTAACAAAATCACTCGAGCAAAACCGTGCTTTTTAAAAGGGTAGGTTGACAAGAATTCAAACAAACTGCTTCAACTAACAATATACAACTGCAAACTGCTTCTTAACTTGAAATATCATTCAAGTCTTTTTCTGCTGTATCTGCTTCTCATCCAAAACAAACTCTACATACAAATCCTTGAGAGCTATAACAACTCTTGTTATCGATGGTCCCATTATCGCTCCCTACATCACCATATTTGATAGTTAAAAGAACCTGTCAACAACACGAGAAAAGCAAAATATTAGTACTTACAAAGACCATATAAGCATTTTGAAAATAAAGAATCATTAACATCTGATATTTAGCATGCAGTTTTCCTAGAAAACAAGATTTCATATTGTAGGTGCTCAACTCGCAATGCTTACTCCTATTCCTACGTGACAGGAAGTGCATGGCATATATTTCATTGATACTGGGTAACATTAGAAAAACAAGTTAATTTCTCAAGTTAAAAGAGGCAACTTCAACCCATTTATGTATAAGTGGGTCGCTGTGGGTTCTATTTCATTGATAAGGTTCAACATAAGTAAAACAAGTCGATCAGTAAGTGTCACCCAGAGTAAACTATACTTGAATTACCAACCTAGATCATTGTCACAACTTAAATTTGCAGGTTGACACCATAAAGTATAATTACCATCATGGGCCACTTTGCAAAGCACATTACTATTTTATGAAATTTGCCCAGATTATTGATAAACGCAAGACAAATACGGACAAAAATTGGCAACAAAGCAACACGACCAAAACTTTTTTGAGTTGCTCTATAAATTGCCAACTTAGCTGGCACCTATAGTTCAAGTCATAAACATAGTACATACACAAAACGTAACAGATTGGTTTTCTAGACTGTATTTAAATGCACGGAACGTCCATATTTAGCACATTACCTATATATAACAGTTAAAAGATGCGGATAAAGAAAGTGATTGCGAGTCAACCGTTTCAACTCTTAACCCATTAGCAAACAAGTCCGACCCACACATTTACCACGATCAATATTTCAAGAAGAAAACCTTTAGTGAAATAACAGTATAAGGGGTAGATTTGTAAGCATACCTCAACTGCAGATGGAAACAATGCAATTCCACCAATGATACTAAGCCATGTGAGATACCCAATATGACCTGGTATATCTTCTTGAATTTCCGACGCACCATACTCAATAAGCACAATTAATCATAATCTAAATTCAACATTATTATCCACTAATCTCAAAAGGGTATCATCAAAACACTACTTTTAACCAAACCAAACAACAAATTAACAAAATTTCTTACAACTTGTCTTGATTCTTGATATGACCCATCATGATTTTCAATATCAGGAAAATACCCAGATGGGACACCAACAGGATCAGTAAAAACACACACTAAAAATGAATATAGTGTGAAAGATGTCAATAAAGTGAAGATCACAGCATTAGTATAACTTCTTGTTGAATTTGTTTAACCCAATCCAATCATCAAGAAATATAAAAACTGTACCATAATATAATAATTCCATTGGTACTAAAACTGCTAATATTGGTATTGATATAAATCTTTTCCATTTCATTTTTGTCTGTTGGGTTTTCTTGATTTTGAATTCGGGAGAGATTGATGCGAGAAGTGCTAATGAGTTTTTTTTTGTTTTTTTTTGAAGAACGGCTCAAGGGCTAATCATCATAAACAAAATTTTTTAACACCAATCAGTTTTTTCATTCAAGAATTCATTTACATGCCTGTTACGTGTTACTGTTCATTCAAGAACTGAAGGTAAGCATGCACATAAAATATGCATACAATATTACTCACGTTGCAGCTTTAAAATGTTCAGTTGCGAATCTCGAATTGCAATATTAGTTGGAACAACCTGATCATTCTGAAAAGGACAGTCGACCGATGAGGTTGCTTTATATTCATTGCAAATCTTGAATTGTCCACAATATGGGGTGGATGCTGTTGGAATGAAGGTGCTTTAGATTCAGCCATGAATCAATCTGTCCTTGGTTTTTTTACCATGACTGAAGGCATATCAACTCGTAAGATCAAGGCAGCTGATAGTCGCTGCCATCCACACCACTTCACTGGAGCAACGATGGTTCCAACCTGAACCAACATGTATCGATACAACCTGCAAAGAAAAGAATGCAACCTATTTTAACCAATTTAAATCAGTAAAAACGCAAATTAAAACTTAAAAATGCCAAGTTCTTTAGTTGCAATTAGCATTACCAATCATACGGGACCGATTAATATATTATGCTACTTGCAGGGGTGTTTGGCTAAGCACATATCCTAAAAAGAACATGAGTTAAAAGTTTAGATTTTTACCGTTCCAAAGCAGTTTTGTAGGCATAAATATAAATTGAGTTCGTTTCCTGCTAATTTTGCATAATTAGTATAGATTCTGTGTTTGGGTATATCCGTATTAGTGTTAACGATTTGGTCGTTCGAAAAGAAAGTGTTAAAATGATTCTGAACTCTAATCTCATGGTCAATGATCAGATTTAAAGAAGCACGAAATCTGCTTATACTTAATTCAGGTTCCAACAGCTAAACATTTGTGGCACAAATTTCAAAATATAATTGCGGCCAACAGAATTTCAGAACATAAAGTAAGTCCTTTAAAAATACCTGTCAATGTATTCAGTGGCTCCATGTTTAAAATGGTACCGCCACCTCTAAACCACCATAACTGATCCTTATCGTGCAACCAATTTTGCTATCCCTTTACCTCATCCATGTACGTTCGAAAATGATTTTACTCGCACCTTTGAAAATAATATAGTTTCAAAGGTTAAGATGACATAAAGAATGTCCTTAAAACTCAAAAGAAAAGTCAAAAAGTTTAATCAATGTAAATCCAAAAGTGGCAAAACCCAATGCAAAGTCAAGGTGCATACCACATACGCTACAATTTTGGCTGCCGTAAACCGCGTAGACCGTGCTGGTTCATTTTTGCTCTTCGGACAACGCCATCTACACAACATTTTCAGTTATATTAATAATATTAACATGCTAAATTAAAAAGGCATAAGAAAATATTTCAAATAATAAGTTAAACCAAACACCCACTTAATAATGAACCTCTATCTGAATAATGCAAACGGCTTAGATGGTGTCTAGGATTCCATATAGTAAGTGCTTATTGGCTGTTAAAACCCTATAAGCATTTTCAACAATAATGTGTTAAGCACAGACGTACATACACACTTACAAAACCCACTGTATTAACAAATCATAAAAATCCTTTTTCACTTCAATTTTTTGTACTTTCTAAACGTTATTAAAAAGTATGATCAAATAAATAATTTGAAAGATAAGCAAAATAGAAACTTACACATTTATTGGTCGTTTAAACCCACTCATTTCAGCCCCCAAACCCACCCATTTCAGCCCCTAAACCCACACGTTTCAGCACCCAAACGCGCAGATTGCAGCCCCCGTTTCAACTCCGAAACCAACCCATTTCATTCCCCAAACGCGCCCATGTGAGTCCCAGTTCAGCATCCAAACGCACCCACTTCAGCCCCATTTCAACACCCAAATCCACCCTTTTCAGCCCCCACTTCAGCCCCCAAACGCACCCACTTCAGCTCCCAAACAACCCAATTTCTGCCCCCAAACCCACCCATTCCAGCCTCCAAACCCGCATCAGCAAATATTCCAACATACGTTCGCGTATTCCGTGTAACTTGTCCCATAAACTTCTCATCCAAACCCTTATACTAATCCAACTGAACACAAAAAGCTTATATTAATCACAAAATTTTATTCAAGTTTTAATAGTATTATGTTAAAAAGGATTAGGTATTTAACGTATCTCATGGTACTGCAAGTAAGATGGGAAATGAAGCAAAAAGTAGTACCTGTGTTACCAAAAAAAATGTTAATTTGTACTTCATCTATGACGGTATCTTTTGTTCTAACCACCAAGCCCATAGGCACTTGCACTGCTACCGAAAGACACTTATCGCTAACCAAAATGCAGAAGTTCAAGACCAATAACGTTATTACATTACTATCTTAACAACCTACTAATAACACATAAAGCTAAAAAGTAAAAACACATCACCAAGACAGTAACCTATTCTGTAAGCAGAAATCATTCCCAAACGGCCGCTAAAATCAAGCGACTTTTTTTTAGCATTTCTAGAATCAATTAATCGTAACGGGTGAGCGGCATATCAAAGCCAATCTTTCTAGTGTACACACTTAATCACGCTTTGTATATTGACGCCGTAACACGCACTGCTCTGACCTGAACTATGAATATGTTGCTGACTTATGACATCTTAAGTACCTTATGTAGATAATTCACAATTCAAAAGAACCTGCAACAATTAAAAACCTGAATCCTTGATCGTGAGCCATCATCGCATCAAGTCAAATAATTTCAAAACTTGCATAAAAGGTTGAGTTTTTTTTTTACCCAAATGTGTAATTTTGTCCATGATTGTTCAAGTATTAAACTTATAAGCAGATCAAATAAAAAATAACTTAACAGTTAAACTACATAAACAACAAAACACCATATAAATATCAAATGAAACCAAAAAATGATACCAGAAGGTTAAAAAAAGTACCTAATGATCAAAAGCGTGAGAATTGAAATCGAAAAACAAAACCATAATTTCATTTATGTGTGTGTAATCACACAGCCGGTGGTTTTGATAGGAACATGGGAATTTTATTTTTGTGCGTTAAACCAACTCCTCCATTTTTTTATATCATTTTTTCTGGGTTTGATCGAATCATATCTTCATTTTCAAATAAAAGATCTGAAAAAGGTGTTGTTTTGACAAAAGGGTGTGTCTGTTTTTTTGTTGGCTTGGTTGAAGAAGGTTCAGGAAGAAGATGGAGGGGTGGAGATGATGAGGCGGTGCAATTTATTTGTTGTGAAAGAAATAATGGGACGAAGATTCAAGAGCATGTTTACAAAAAATCTCAGCCCCTAATGACGGTTGGCTTTGTATCACGGAGTTATTACGGAGAAATGGGAGTGAATAGGAAAAGTGGCAACTCACTTTGGCCAATAAGAAAGTGGCACACGGGCCACTCAGTTACTGTAGGGCCACTGTTGGCATTTTATGATTAGTCACAGCCCAATCTGGAGAAAACTTAAGGGGAAACGGACCCCTTAAACAATTCTATTTTGCCCCGTTCAAAAATGCTCATTACCGTTCAAAAATGCTCATTAGTATATATTATAATATAATATAATATAATATGAATAAGCGCCAGACAACACGCAAGTATGTATTGACCTTCGAGCATCAATTCCTGCAATACCATGAACGTCGAAACAAAATACGGAATAATCAAAATGACCGCGATAACAGTGGACATAACTGTATATCAAATAACTTAAACAAAAGGCAAGTAAGAAATACTTGAAAAAAAGCAATCTCAACTGTTGCTAAAAGTACACCCGAAATAGCGTTATTCAAAACTTCAGCACACCGAGTTCGAGACAGTTTTGAGATCGGTATCATAAACATAACTTGTCCAGTAACACCACCAGAATCCGATGTTATTAAAGAATACAAAACTCAAATGAAAACCATCATTTGTGAAACAAAATTTAGTACACCCGCTGCACGAGACACAATTAACTCAACAATGATCAAAAAAAGCTTAGTACCGCCACCAATCTATCTATTATTATATATAATAAAATAAGCTTTTGTACAAGCTTACTAAGCACCTTGCATTAAAAATTGGTTTAATGCACTACCTTATTTAGCTTCTAAGTACAATTATTTTATGCATGACGTTTTTAAAATGAAGGTATTTAATGTGTTTAAGAGAATTAGTCAACACGGTATACTTCTCTCTCTCTCTCTCTCTCTACACACTCCTCCTTATCAAAACACCATTTTCATAAATCAGAAAAAGCTCCGTATATCAAAAATCTATTCCATAAATCAAATAAAAACCTTTGATGATGAAAATCCATAGAATCATTGTCATTAAACGATACAATCAAGCCATACGCTCCTTTTCATCTTATTCAAACGATTCATACCAGTTTATAATCCTTCTTCTGTATCTCCCCATATGAAAGAAGGTTTCAATTCACCATAAAAATAAAATAGGTAACGTTTTGATTTTTTTTTATCTATTTTTGTGCCAGATGTTAGTTGATTCATCATCTTCATAATCTTCTTTTTTAGGGTTTAGATTTAAATCACATAATACATCATTTGTGATTTAATTACAATACATATTTTATTTGTTTGTGGCAGGTTTTATATGTAACAGGTTTTCATTAGTTTTTTCAATTTAATTTTGTGCCGATTAATTTTGATATGTGTGATTCGATTGTTCTAATATCTTTTTTTCAATATGATATGCAGGTGTACGATGCCCTATCTCAAAGTCTCCATTCAGTTACAATCGAAACATTACATCATTAGATTAGTAAGTATTCGCATCTATTAGTTTTTTTTGGGGTTTGATTTAAATCTCATGTGTGTTAATAATTAGATATCGATACCAAAAAAATCCGTTGAACGATTTAGTGGAGCTATATTCGATTCAAGGTTAGTAAGGTTGGTATGTTTAAAATTATCTCTTAATTCGCAAATTAAAGGTTATGATTTCGGGTTAGTAAGGTTGGTATGCTTATTGCTTATTTCTTGATGTTGCTTATTGCTTTTAATGATTTTGGGTTATTATTTCGGTTTTGATTTTGATTTATTTTCACGGATCTTAACATGGAGAAGATGATTAACTTGAATATGAATTAGTTTTGTGAGTTTATCACCTCTAACTACATTACCTTTAATTATTTTTATAATTTTTTTATATGATTCCAGTTATATTTCTTGATTGCAGGTTTGAGTTATTTACTATATTAATATTTGTTTTTGAGTTTTGGGTTTTATCATCGTGAATTTGGGACTGATTTGATGCGTTTGTGTTTCAGTTTTCGTGTTTGGCTCCTTATCGAATGTGGGTGCAATGGTTGTATATTGGCCGAATAGGGGTATGATTCGTATTTGTGGATAATACAATTAGTTTTTGTTGATCATTTAGATAATACAGTTTTTGCATTCATCACAAACACGCTATTTTATACGTCATCCAAATATTTGATTTTAGTTAAAAAGAGTGAGCTTGGTACGGGTTACACATTCAGGTTGGTAATGGGTTACCCGGGTCAATGTCGTCAAACGTAGCGGGCTAACCTATATCCAAAAATTAGTGGGGTTAAAGCACCATGTTACGATGTACATGACTTGGTCCTAGGGATGAGCACGCACCGGTCCCGCATCGATCCCGCATCAATTAGTGGTACCGATTTTTTCCGAGCATAAATTAGTGGTACCTGCACCGCATCGAACGGGATTCGGATACGGTGACGGATCGCACGGCACGGCATCGTGAAATCGGGTTTTCCCGCGCTGAATTTCCGATTTGGTACCGGTCTCTGCATCAATTAGTGGTCCCGATTTTTTTCACCTTATTTCGTAGTCCTGCATCGCATCGTATTTCAAGAATCGGCACTGCTTTAGACGGTTCCGGTTCGGTTCCGGGATTCGGTCTGAAATGCTCATCCCTACTTGGTCCAAATGAAGCCTTAAAGGGACTTTATTTGCTTTATCATTTCTCAAATTTTATTCCCAATCTTTTGATCATACTTTATTAAAAGAGTGTATTTGCTGAAAATGTTGGTTTGAGATTATAGATGATATGGTTAAGTTATCATGTAGTTTGGGGCTGTTTGGATTTGCTTATAAATAGTTTGTTTAGATCTCTGTTTAATTATTTGTTTATATAGGGGTTATGTAGGAGTGAGAATTAAAACTTTGTATAATATAGTATATCGAGGTTCATCTATTTGATAGCACTTTGAGCGTTTGAAAAAGAGTGGTATGAAAGGTGCTCCATTTTTACTTTACTGTTTTGCTAATTTTTCCTAATGATTGACTAAATAGGGTACTTAATATTTATGATCCTTAACCTATATCGTAGTGGGTTACCTGTGAAACAAATCTACAAAAATTTGAAATATTTATGCTTCATTCAGATTGCAAGGTATCTCTTCATTGAGAAATACGATCCATTCATATCGCAAGGTATATCTTCATTGAAACTTTAGTTGTCGCAAAATTAATTTACATGCTACTTCTTTTCATTTTTGGTATGATAACTATCACCTAACACATGTTAAAAACTATTATCATGATCTATCGGCTCAAGTTTGTGCAAAGACTAATTCGGTCACCATTCTGCCTAAAGTTGTAAGTTACTGTATATACATAACTTATATAATTGCCTTGGATCAACTATATACATGAAAAAGTTGTTATGTAGTTATCACGTTTTGTATATTTGATTATTTTAGATCCAGATAAATGGCGTAGATTCGTGAAGTAGGTGGTTTCTTACATGCTTATGGATATTTGTTGTATTTTTAGTATACTTGTGTTAGTCCAAAGAGGTTGTTTTAGAAGGTCTTTATTCTATGCGAAATTTTAAGAAATTGGAGCTTATTAAGTTGTTTTACAGGTCTGTACTGTTTAGTTTGTTGCTGATGTGGTTGTTAGGTGATGTGGGTCGCTGTTTCGGTTATATGATTTGTCTATGTATATAAAGTAAGTGACAATATTGAAAAAAATGAACCATGAACGGAACCAAGTTGACCCTTTTCGCCTCGGTTTTGTGTTGGTTCGTTCGATTCGGTTCGGTTTATATGATTTTGATGTGTTTTTCTTTGGTTTTGGCTCAAGCCGAACCAAAACCTTTTTGAAAAGATACATATATACATAATCTTTTTGCATATAATTTCCAGTAAGGAACCCAAACACTCCTATAGTAGTTAAAATAAGCAACCATAAAAAGCCTTTGCACTTCGAGTATCAAGTTCCTGTTGAAGTGCATACATCAATATTTGTTGCCTTGCTCTTTAAAACTTAGTTTTATTAAAATATGTTAGGTTGTTATATGAAGTTTTGCTGTTACCCTTTAAGGGAATAAAGAGAAAAGTGGTCCACGACCTTGGAACCGAAGGTTTGGATCATAGGTCCAACATGTCAAGCACATTTTTAATCATCTTGCATTCAGATCCAACATGTCAAGCACATTTTTAATCGTTTTGCAGTTAATGATTTATACTTGAGTTAGTGTGGTGCTTCCTTTAGGTCCAGCTTGGATTTTACATGGTGATCTCATCCGCAAACCATCTTCTAAAAAATATAACAGTGGACTTATGATAGACACCTTACGGTACTGCAGTTGATGGGTAACAAGGTTCCAAACAAACAAGAAGTAAACTAAGGAAACATGCGTACCAAAATCATGGTGCTTATTTGCTACTTACAAGCCAGTCGCTTTATTTGCTTACATGAGGCATACAAACAAGAAAATGAATGCTGAAAGGAAAATTTTACATAACTTTTTAAGTCTTAAGAGAACAAAATGTCTTTTTTTGTTATCTTTTGTGTTACGGAAAGAATATGGGGGTAGGTCGGTTAATGAATCAAAATGCTTTGTATAATTATATATTTGTTTTTGTACTATTTCACAAAATGACAAACTCAATACCTTTTGAAATCAGTTGATGAACAAACAAGGACAACAATCATTTCAAAATGTCTCAAATTCAATTAGTGTATTAAGTGGCCAAATTGTTCTAATAGGATGCATATACAATAATTATACGACGTGTTTTGATTGAGATTTAATGATTGTCGTTTCATTTATAGACTGAAACAGAGGTTTCGAGGTTGTAGCAGATGAAGTTAAGCAAGATAGCTAAGGTACAGTAAGATGATGAAAAAATGGAAACACCACGCTCCCGCTCCATGAGGTAGTATTTATGTTATGTATGTTAGTAAGTGAAAAATTATGTTGTGTTTAGAAATCTTCTAATATTTCAAACAAGAATATCCAGCACTTACCAAATGAAATATGGTACAAGCTACTGCAGCATGCTTACAAGACTATCAGGTAATATATCGGTAACTTTTGTAGACATAATGTTCACATAAATCAATCAATTGAGTTTGTATTGTAGTGGCTTCTTCAACCACTGTCTTCAATTTGCGAGTGACTATGGTTAGTCAAAAATCATTGTAAAGTACAATGCTTCAAGAGGCTGCAAAATGGGTCGGTCGAGTTGGGTGACGTTTTGAATTGATTGGGGTCAAAATGGTCAGGTCGGGTTGACCAACTGGCTTTTTGTTTGCTTTTCAGTAACGTTTTATAATAATAACCATCATATTGTATGACACTTTATCATTTATTTTGTATGTGCATGTAAGCAAATAAGATGATGAAATGGAAAGAGGAGTGAGAGGATTTGATGGAAGTGAAAAGAGACCAAGTATAAGTGAAGAGTGTGATTTAAGTGGTAAGTTTGTTTGACAAATGCATGAATCATATTTCATTTAAAGCAAGTTTGAAATTTTATATGTGATCATAGTTACTTAACACACTTTGGTTATTCTGTATAAGGAGCTTATTGTTATTTATGTTTATTCCAAATTTCTAAACTCTTATGTTAGTTAGTTTTTTTGGTTGGAGTACTGATATAACTAGATTTTGTTTGTTACAAATTGTTCAATTTCTATCTACAATATTTTGTTTGATGGAGTACTGCTATATATATCGCTTTTTGTTCCTTCAACTAATTATATTAACCATTTTTTGGTGTATAGCGTTTTCGTTACCTCTTCGTAACTCTTAAATATAAATTATTACGTCTTAATTCAAAATATTCCTATATTTTGTTCCTTCAAATAATTATATTAACCTTTTGAACGTTTTCTTTGGTTAATGGCGTTTTCGTTACGTGGGTTTTTCTTTATCTTTAACGCATCAAACTGACAAAAAACACAAATATAATAGCATAGCGTAGCGGGTCGAAAGCCGTCAAATGCTGACTTTTAACATATTTTAAATTATACAGTAAAACCTCTATAAATTAATAGTGTTGGGACCGGGATATTTTATTAATTTAACGAGATATTATTATATCGATAAATTAATAATTTATTAATTTATAGAGGTTCTACGTATGATCATTAATTTTTCAAGTCTAATATACTAGCTAGTTACAATTTATACTCATTAGAGACGAAATAAATTTGAAAAACAAGTTTCAATTAACATTTTATGAATTAACATTCACACTTTATGAAAATAAAATTAACACTTTTTGTTGCAATACGAGAAGACAACGCACCAACTCTTTAGTGCAATAAAGAGATTGTAAGATAAACTCAATATAGATTTGAAGTTCAATAAAAAAAACAAGTGACTATGGATTCATTTTTTACTAAATAATCTTAGGATTTTGAGTGTATCTCTCTCTGAAAAACACACACACACACACACACACACACACACACATATATACATATATATGAAATTTTTAGTAATTATTAATTTATAGTTTCGCTGGGACTAATATATATACACTGGGGTTTCAAAAAAATTATCATCTTATTATTTAATCGATTGGGGTCTAAATTTGTACTGGTCCCAAGTTAGGACCGGACAAATTATTAATTTTATCGAGGTTATTAATTTATCGAGTATTAATTTATAGAGGTTTTACTGTAATATATTATGAATCACAACCTACTTTTACTTAAATTTAGAGACGGCAAAGCATGGACGTTTATTATTTTATTTATTACAAACTCAATTTATTATCGAATAATTCACGTATTATCTCATTGTTTCTTTCATGTATTAATGAAACATGTTTATGTTGATGTGTTTTCTTATTATTCTTATTTTCATATTTCTTTAAAAACCCCTTGAATCCACGGGTCGAGATCATAGCTAAGGATCTTGGGAACAGAACTACACCGTCTTATGTACCATTAGTCAACAAACGCATCCAAAGTTAGAGATGTAAAGAGAATCCTTATTTCATATTGAAATGTCGTTTATCTTTGTATGTAAAGTTAAACCATATAATAACTAATGTGTGCATGAGCTTAAAATCTAAAGTTTGAATTGAAAAGTTATTGCGTATAAAGAGCTTCTCAATCTTGATATGAACTTATTCCCTTGACCTTATTGCTTATCTTAGTTCACAAGCTCAAGTGGCATTACAAATGACCTAATGAGCTTCTCAAACATGATATAATAATGGAACATGTTTACGTTCGTTTTTTTAATATCTCATTTTCATATTTTTTAAAAAACCCCGCGAATCCATCATTTTCATGCGATAGGAAAGCATAACATTGTTGTGGGAAAATTACATCCAAGCTAAGTTTTACCTATTGGTTTCAGTGTTGATTGTTGCTTTAAATCTTATGTTGGTGGTTTTAGATTTATGACTTCATGTTGCTATGAAAGTCATATTCCCCATCTATATATGTTTTGATTAAAAAGTCATCTTAAGCTGTAGTGAACGGGTGTTTGGGTAAACTTATTTTAGGTGTACATTATGTTTTATGTTTTCGAAATGTTGTGCGACAGTGATTTAGTTATTATGGAAGCTCATACATGGGAATACATGGTTGGTTAGGTGGTGTTTTCTAATAAATATCGGTGTCTGTGAGCTACATACTACAAAAGGAGCTCATTTACTATATGTTAAAGGTAGTTTTATGTGGAAACTTTTTATTTTAAGTTGGTTACTGAGACTTTGTTTTTCAGCTTGTTGTTCACTGTGACAACATATTAGGCATCAACTATTTTTTATGGATGTGAAATATGATTGTATGGTGATTCATAAAATAATCGCAATCTTCTTTATTTTGTTAACCTTCTTTTATACTATAAAGACATAAATTTTGTTTAGCTTTACAAAATCCGGTATTTACACACGAACAACTATATGTGGTTGTTTAAAGGGTTTCTATGGATTATTGGGTGTACACCTAATGGACATTGGCTATTATATTAATTAGCGCTCACAGACGTCATTTGTATTCAAGACCATCAAATTTGGAGACGACAACACATGGACGTCTATCATTTTAATTGTCACAAACTCAATTGATTGTCGAATAATTCACGTTTTATCTCATTATTTTTCATATATTAATGAAACATGTTTACGTTCGTTGTTTTCTTATTATCTCATTTTCATATTTCTTTAAAAACTCATGAACCCTTCCTCTCGCACTATAAATGAACATTTGTTGGCCAAATTTCCGGAGAAGAAATGGTCTACTTAAGTTGTGACAACGTGGATAAAAGTGAACGCGGTCTTGTCATAGATCTGCCTATTTTCTACTCGAATTTATAAATGGATTGAAGTTCTCGGTGTTCCAAACCACGTGCTTGCTTTAAAAGTCGAGTGCCAATTATGTTGTTAAGAAACATAGACCAATCAAATGGTTTATGTAATGGAACAAGACTTCAAGTACTTAAATTAACAAGAACCTCTATTCAGCGCAGATCATTAACGAAACAAACTTCGGAAAAAGGTGATTATTCCAAGGTTGAGGATTACTCCGTCGATAAGCGTTTGCCTCTTAAGATTGTCGAAACAATATCCGATATCGATGATCGTTGCCATGACAATCAACAAAAGCCAAGGGCAATCGCTTTTAAAGTTGGTTTGTACTTGCCCGCCCCGTGTTCACACATGGACAACCTGATCGCCGTATCAAGAGTAAAAGCAAGCGGGTTTGAAGGTTGTCGTTTGTGATCGGGATGGTAATCTCTCCAAAACCACAACAAATGTCGTGTATAAAGAAGTACTTGAAGGTCTTTGAACAAGGTTCATGTTGTATCATGTATGTATCATTGGTGTAATCACGTTATATTATACTATGGTTCATTATTTTTAATGTTACAAGGTTTGTTATCAACTCGATTGATCATTAAAATCACACATCATTTTATGTTCGAGTCAATCTATTTTAGATTGGCAACGCGATGGTTGTAAATCAATTGTGACTCACACATATTTTAAATTTAACAAATTTACGTTATTACTTTTATTATCATCTCATTTATCTATTTCTTTCAAAAGTAACCCGGTGTCAACGGGTCTATAAGCTAGTAATCAATTTACTATTTGCTAACACGCATTGAATCACATCCTTCCCCTGAAAAGCAAAAGCTTTCGCTTTTTGAGTAATATCAGCCCTGCTAATCACAACTTCTTTAAAAATAACATTTATCTCAGGATATATCTCTACCC
The DNA here is from genome assembly GCA_022545495.1 of Chrysanthemum lavandulifolium. Lineage (NCBI taxonomy): Eukaryota > Viridiplantae > Streptophyta > Magnoliopsida > Asterales > Asteraceae > Chrysanthemum > Chrysanthemum lavandulifolium. Next base: position 208,470,700 of record CM040240.1, read on the forward strand.
ATTCTCGATAAATAACACGTTTTTTCAAACTAAGAATTTTATCAGCATACGGATTTTGCACAGCTAAAGCAGTCGAACGTGCAGAACTATTACCAAACCGAGGTGAAACAATATTCTTAATCTCCTCGACTATTCCAGTCATATTATACTGAACCGCCAAACTATCAATCTGTTCATAAACCGGGTTATGAAACTGATTAGTATACCGAACCAGTGAACCACCATTCCCGACACATCACTCTTGATCCATCAATTGTTTCAAACCAATCTTTTCAGCATAATTACTCTCCCCAACATGAGACTTAATCGAAAAAACCGCGTCCTTACCTTCCACACCAACTTTATACGACAAAAACACAACCATAGCTAACGACCCAACAATCATACCCACAGTCAAACCAATCGCCACAATAGTCTCCAACCTTTTCAATATCCGTTTAGTTAAAAAAAGCTGAATACAGACTCCGCTTAAAACTATGACTCCTAAAAGACGACACATACGAGATAGTATTATCCACATTACTACTAGTAAACATAAACCCTAACGCTAAAACACTCACTACGCCAAATCCACTAAGATTCTCATATAACATAACGAAAACCCAAAAAGCCACCAACCATCTTAATAAAATCGAAAACCCGGATCGTTTCAGCTTGAAAGTCCTTAACTTTCCGCTTTTTCGCCAAAAAACTTTGAGCAAAATATCCCTAAACTGCACTAAAGCACCTACGAAAACCCGAAAAACCGAAACAGGGATAGCTTATATAGTCTCAGTTAAACTTTGAGCAAAATTATCTTCGTTTTACAAACGCGATAATCAGTGAATCCACTCCAAAAGACAATTCCAAACACCCTATAAACCTACTTATTGCTTTGTAGAATAGGTGCCAAAGTAAGCCAATTACTCAAAACAGCTTGTATCACTCACAAATAATCAGATAAGCTATCTAGATAAGCAATCCCGATTCCCACCAAAACTGATTATCATCAGAACTAGTCAGCAGTTAACTAAATTTACTAAAAAGTGGGCGATACTACCGTACTGGATCTACGGGGTGTTTAGGATTGCTTATTGATTCTGCTTATCTGCTTAGTTTTGTGTCATCCAAACCAGATCTTCTTATTTTGAGGGAGCTAAAATAAGCAGTTAATAGACTAATGGTAACTTGATCAACAATCCTTGATTACAAGTACTAACGTAAAACGCCCCCCAAAGCCAAAAGCAATGGACTATTCGAGTACCCTTCCGGTTTAAAGTATACTAATAGGCCGCACCTTCCAGCTTAAAAACGGCTAGAATGTCTTATCTCCTACCCATGTGGGAGGGGTTGTTACAGCTAAATCTTATCAAATTACTATATGTAAATTTCAAACGGAAAAACCCAATTCATCATACAAGCACTTAAAATACAAAACAATAACGAAAATCAGAACTTTACACTAAAAACATATAAACCAACAATAAAAACAAACAAATTAACAAAAAAGATTCAAACTTTAGGGTTACGGTATAAACAATCGGTGGTTTTGAGGGATAGGGTTTTTAAAGGTATAACGATGATGATAAACATATCCAGGAGCGGGTGTTCGGAGAAGATGATGAATAGGTGGTGTTTGTTGTAGCGAGTGTGTGTGGAGAAGATGATAAAAAATATGTATGTGTTTGAACTTATAAAACTGTGTGAATAGGTTCGAGAAAGATGAAAAGTGTGTGTATTTTTAAAGAGAATAGTACAAAAAGGGGCCAAATTCTTTCTCAAAGACTTTATCGACTCAATCTTCAAAATGGTCATGCGCAACTACTCGATTCCGCAGCTCCATTCAAAAATCGCCATGTGTCCAATTGCAAGTACACTTTTTTACTTTTCATTGTACCAAAATAACTACCCATGTTGCGTAACCGCCGGCTACTCAACCCTCCTTTAACTCGACTTTCATTGTACCAATGGCTGCTAAACCAAATTTGAATGAGCTCAAAGAGGCCTGTGGCTCAAATGATCTTGCCAATTGCTACAAGTTTCTATTTAGTCACAACAAGCCAGGGGAAGTAGGTATTTTAGCTCGTATGGGGGAGGAGCGCGACCACTTATGGCCATCATGGAGAAACGAGAGCAGACAATGAATGAAAGTGATTCTTTTGGGCCTTTTCACGAAGTGGCTACAAATGGGCATGACTGCCTTTTTGAAATGCAGTTGGCGGATAGCCGCAAGGTGGAGCTGTTGACTACCATTCTTGTGCTGGCCCGTGAAGGAGTGTAGGCTAAAGATGCGTATGTTGAGCTGATGACCAATGAAGAAGATGAAAATGATGCTTAGGTTGTCTTGTTTGTGGTATTTTGTCTTATGATATTATGATGGTTCTTTTGTTACTTATGTAGTGAACCTGTAAATGGTAATGGCTCATGTTAATCGGTCTTTTAAACATTAATCCACCTTTGTAAATGGTAATGGCTGATGTCTTTTAAATGGTAATGGCTGAAGTTAATCGGTCTTTCTTATTTATTTACTTTTCATTTTTAAGTTTTTGTAAGATTTAGCAAAAAATATTTTATAGTTATTGAGTTCTTGCTAATGTGAATTGCGGTTGTATGTGTGTAGTTTGTGTTAAACTGTTAGGTGATTGTCGGGTGGTATAACTTGTTCATGGTATAACCTTAGATTGCTTATAAGCTCAAATGGACTGATAAATGGAAGTTCTTGTGAGGGTCTGTAGGATTTCAGTTAAATTGTGATGTTGTAGTAATTTGTGGATTAGTATGTTTGTGATGTTGTAGGTGCAAATTGTGTTTTGGAAGTCTTTTTTGTTTGCTAATGTGAATTGCGGTTGTATGTGTGTAGTTCGTCTTAAATTGTTAGGTGATTGTCGGGTGGTATAACTTGTTCATGGTGTAACCTTTGATTGCTTATAAGCTCAAATGGACTCATAATTGGAAGTTCTTGTGAGGGTATGTAGGAATTCAGTTAAGTTGTGATATGGTAGTAATTTGCGGATTAGTATGTTTGTGATGTTGTAGGTGCAAAATCTGTTTTGGAAGTCTTTTGTGTTTGCTAATGTGAATTGCGGTTGTATGTGTAGTTCTTGTTAAACTGTCATTGGAGTGTCGGGTGGTATAACTTGTTCATGGTATAACATTTGATTGCTTATAAGCTCAAATGGACTGATAAATGGAAGTTCTTGTGAGGGTATGTAGGATTTCAGTAAAAATGTGATGTTGTAGTAATTTGTGGATTAGTATGTTTGTGATGTTGTAGGTGCAAATTGTGTTTTTGAAGTTTTTTTTTTTGCTAATGTGAATTGCGGTTGTATGTGTGTAGTTCGTCTTAAATTGTTAGGGGAGTGTCGGGTGGTATAACTTTTTCATGGTATAACCTTTGATTGCTTATAAGTTCAAATGGCCTGGTCTCGGAAAACTTTTATTATTTCCAACAAACCAATGTGCTTCAATCTTATTTTGCTAATGATATTCCTAACCATCTGTAGTGCATGGTTCTAATAGTTTTATAGTATGCTTATGTTTCTATTATTTAGGTTTTGTATTATTTGGTATGGTCGAAGTCCATGGTCAAACTTTTTGTGGCCAGTCCATATGTTTAAGGTGTACGTATTGATCAATCGCTAATGTTTTTATGAATAAAAAGGAAACAATTATTATTTATCTTATGTTTGGTACTCAATATTAGTTTACAAAACAACCCCGTCAGCCCACTCAGACATGCATATTCACCAAACAATGTCCCAAGAAGCTCATGTTTATAAATTTTAATAAGCTCATAATAAGCCTATTTAACCTGAGATTTGGTACAATTTATATTTGGTTGCTACTCTAATTGATGTAAATTTTTCTTATTTTTTTATTATTTCTGGTTTATCATGTGTTTTTCAAAAAAATTTAACATTTATAATTCAACCATTAAGCACCCTTGGGATTTCTCATTACTTATTTCAAAATCAATTTATATATCACCTTATTTTCCATTAAGCTTATTTGACTGTTTTGCTTATTTATTGGTAATTTAGGATTGCTTATTCAACTTTTATATTTTTCTTTTAATCTTTATCACATTAACTATTATTCTGTAATTTTTCAAAATTTTCCAGTTTCATTTACTATTTTTAACTGAACTATTATATAATTATTTTTTAAAAATTATCTTTTATTAAATAGGACCTAGGAAAAAAAAGATTTTCACTTTTATAGTATTTTCTTCACAACCTTAAGATATTTTTTTTTATTTTGTTTTTATTCACTACTATTTTATTTTTATTTTTAATTTTTCAAAGATAATTGAGATAATTTTAATCTTTTTGCCCTTCCCAATATTGAAAGCTGAAAAGTTTAATTATTTTGAGCGACTTTACAAACTTTTCACCTTTTGTACTTGACCCAACAACTTTTTACTTTTTAGTACTTGCAAAAAAAGTTTTCTTTTTATACTTCTTTTTAGAAACTTTTTAAAATCAAAAACTTAAACGAAATAATAAAAGATTTGAGCGATTTAAGTTATTTAAGCGACTTTTTTAGTTTTCAAAGGGCTCCCTCTAATACTCTTACTTAAACAAATCCAAAAACACACACACAACCAAACCACCTTTCCACACCTACTCTATATTCAAATCAAAATCAAACGTTAAAACCCTAACCCTAAATTCTGTATTCCAATTTCGAACCCAAAATTAATAATTTGTGAAGGCGTAAATGGAACATTTTAACAACTACTTTGATGCTAAGATAACGGTTCGTTCCAAGGTAAATTATCTTGAAACGATTAAAGGTAAGTTGGCAAAGAACCAAAATCGAATTAGCCTGTTCCGGGATAGTGTTTTCGGGCAATGGCTAGATATACCCCCTTGTCATGCAAATGATAACCATCTGCTAAACTTCGTTTTGCAGCATCAGGTATATATTCCTAAATTGCTTGATTATTGCCCACCCATTACATATCGAATTGGGGATAATTTTTGCAATTTGGCCGTGAGGAGTTTCTTTTGATGACTGGTTTTCTTTTTGGTCCGTTACCTCACCACGTAGAAGTTGATCGTAGCATTGTTTGGCTTGCGAAACTTTCCTAATAAAAAGTTTGATAGAAGGATTACCGTAAAAGGTAATGAGCTTTTACATATTTTGGAGAAAGATAAAAAATTTGATGCTTTTCCAGACGAGGATGCTGTTAGATTTTGTCTATTAATAGTTGTTGATATAAGTCCAGTAAGTCCAAGTCAAAGTATATAATCCCAATCCAAAAGTATAATCTCAATCGATGTTGCAATCCCAAAAGAAATCCGACTACCAATCGATTTCAAGTCAAATCAAACACGGGAAAAAATCAACGAGTCAGAAGGATTAAGTTAAAAGCTTAATAAAGTAATCGGATGGATTATTGGATCCTTATTGGATTCACAACCCAATAAGTCCAATAATCCCTTCGTCTCATTTATTAATCCCAAGCCAAACCTACAAATGTCAAAACAAACGGTAAGTCATTAGGATGGGTCACATGCTAATAAATTCCTCCAACATACTTATCGGGCTCTTATTGGGCTCACACCAATAAGTCTAACAACCGTGTTGGTCGAGTCTATTAACACTAAACCAATCTGCAACTTATATCGAATCCAAAATAATCAAAATCCACGAGAATAGTCAAGTCCAATAAATCTCAATGTCAAATACGCTATTGTGTCTCAAAAGTCCAAAGGATCCTCGTGTCTCGCTTTGTCAAAAGTCGCCACATAATAATTTTTTAACTAACTTTTTATTAAAATAGCTCTTTCATAACATTTAATTTTTCACCAATAACTTTATTATTTCATTTTTTCTTTCTCTTTATCCAAATCAAGTCAAAACACATTGTCAAGTCACACGATCGTTTTCCTTATCAAGTCACACGGTCGCTTTCCTTATGTAGCCAAACCCCTCGGTATCAAAGTCCGGTCCAACCGAAAGTAAATAGGCTCAAATCCAACACAAAGTAAGCTAACTTAATCAAAATGTAGGAAATTAAGGTCACACCAAGACCATGAGGTCTCGGCTAACCCATGACGCGCCAAAACATCACCAAGTTCAAACCGATCTAAACCAAACTGCCTAAAATTTAATCCAAACTCAAACAAACCAAATGGACTAAATTTGGAATACTCGGTCCGTAAACCAAACAAACGGGCTTCGGCCCAAAGAAAGATCTGATTCCAAGTCCAAACGCGAGCCCAACGGACCTCAGTCCTCTTACGTGTAGGTTGTCAATCTAATTCGAGGCCCATAACAAGGAACAAAATAAGCTCGGGAATAAGCCAAGAAATAAGCCGGAAGACAGAAGCTCAAAATAAGCAACCCAAATACGACTCACATAAACAACACTTAAATGATGATACCACTTTAATTTCAACTGCTTTTAACACACACCGATTCATACGAAACATGTGAATCGTTGTTTTATCAATCCTTTGAAAAGAACTCGCTTATCACACTTACCAAAAGAGAAAAGAAGAAAGTAGTGACGATGGTGATGAGTCGGTACAAAACACCGAACAAAACTCTTCACACGATTTCAAACCTTCTGACCTTTACACAAACACGAGTGGAATGACGATGGAAGTGGTGTAGTGGTGGCAAGGCGACTAGAGAGAAAGGGAGAGATTAGGGTTTGGTGGAAGTGGCAAATGAGTAGAAACCCTAAATCTCTTCCTTTTATACTCAAACTTCCAATAGAAAGTGCAATCTCTACAAAGTGAGGGGCGTGTAAATTTAAGTCCAGGACCATTTATGTCATTTTGTCTATCTTTTTGAAGACGTAGATTCGGACACATTTAGGCTTAATAAAATTTTCTCGAGATATTTAAACTTGTACAAACATTTTTAGAAATCATTTTTTCTAATCAAAATGAGTAGTCACACGACTATTTTTGCATAAAACGACATAAATCGATCAATAACGTACATTAGGTCTAGACTCGTGCCGATACGCGTTGTGCTACATTCTCACATTTCCCAAGGTAATCTCTCGCCTCAGGAGATAAAATGTCATTTCCAAATCAAACAAGTCCAAAAATACTCGCTATTAATAAATAATCAAAAATAAATACAATGTGGTATAAAAATATGTTTCGAAAACTACCGGTTGTCACACTTTGTGACCAAAGTGGACTGATGAAAGAATCAAGCTAATAAAATGTTTTATATTACATTGTGCTCGAGGTCACTCTTCTATAATAGATAGAGAGAATAGTACAATATCACATGCTCAATTGTTTATTTATCTTTGACTTTTATGTGAAAGACATAAAATTGAAGAAAGACGCATGACTCATTTAAATAACAATAGCCACGGGCTGTGTTAAACACGACCTAATTCACTTCCTAGTGTTTATATAAAATATGGTATTTTTATGTTTTGGTTATGCGATGAATACTATGATTGAAAAAAAAAATGATGTGTTAAAAGCGGTTGTACAAAAGATAAAGTAAAAATGACCATTACACGTGGCCTTAAATTTCATTCTAAGAGCAAGGGGTATGGTGGCATACTATTGTGCATCTCATTGTGTCACTTTAGCGTCACATCAGCTTTTCACATTTCATATTCACACACCAAAAACACCCCTCCCTCGTTTCACATGCCGTTTCATACTTTCTTTTTCTTTTTTTTTTCTTTTTTTTAATTTTCACACAAACTAACTATTCAATTATAAAATAAAAATACAAGACAAATGTAAAACCCTAAAAATATAAACGCATAATAAGACCTATTTTACCCTTGAAATCAAAATTATTAAAATACGCTTACATTCGTTTAACGAAATTAAAACCTAACTTACTTAATAATTAAAACTTAACTAATATGTGTACGTGATCGACTTTGTACGATTTAAAGTTAAACGCCTCGCTAAATCGTTTGGGCCTTATTTCGATTCTTGGTGAGCCCAAGATGGGCGTTTGTTTGTGTGTTCGGTTGGGCCAAGCCAAACCCAACCCCTCCTCAAAGCCCTAAACTAAAATGTTACTAGCTATAAATACAATACACCTACATGAAATTGAAACCCTAGTTTTGTTGCCTCTTCTTTTCTTTTTGTTCCATTCGGCCGAACACTAAAACACCTTTGGTGTCGAGCTTTGTTCCCACGAGCTAAGGTATAACATGTTTTATTCGTCTTCCTTTAATACACCTTACATTAATGTATTGTATCATGTTTGTTTAGTCGAGTTGTGTTTCTTTTCTTTGTGGCCGAACCGTATGAAACCAAACAAACACAACCATATGAATTGAACCTTGTAATATTAAGAGAACATGTATGTAATACGTATTGTTTGAATCGGATCATAGGTATGTCGAGCACAAGAGAACCGAATCACATATATATAAATGTTATCATGCCTAATAAATTCGAAACCCTAATTGGAATGGAACCCTAAGTGTAATTAATGGTCTAAACATGTGATTATAATGGTTTTAATAAACCCTAAAACTGGCAGCATCATATGTCGAACTTGTGCGTGTCATAGATCGAATTTTATAAGCACAATAATCTGGGTTTTTGTTGGAAAAGTTTATTTTATGTCTTAGTTAAGTTTTCCAAGTGGTTTGGTCGGATTTGCAGTTGTCTAAGTCGTATTTTTGAATTTTACAAAATCAAGTGTCAAAGCCGAGAAAACGGGTCCGAATTTAGTTGTATTGTTTGATTTGTCATTTTCAAACCATAAGGAATTGGGAGCTCTCCTTTACAGGAGTGATATTTATGACATAAATGAATTTCGGGAGTTCGTGATTTTTCCAAGGTGTCTAAACAGTCCAATAAGCGTAAACTTTAAGGTGTATTTTCGATCACTTTACGGATAGGTCTGGACTTATGATTTTCCATAGGTCATTTAGCATGGAAATAGAACCCACCAATTTTTGGAGAGTCTCTTAACTCATATGGGAACCCCCGGATTTTGTTTGATTTCATTTGAGCTAAGTAAGTATTTTATAAAATCGCTAAAGTCTGGTCCGAATATGAGTTTAAGAAACCGAAAGATAAAATATGATATCAATAGGTAACACACTTACAAATGCATGAAGCTTATAAAATGAGAATATACTTATAACTCTAAGAATGTTAATGCGATGAATCCGCTATAACTTAAATAAGCTAATGAGTATTAAATAAATCATAATCCGTGTAGATTCGTTGAAGGAGACGCGACGTTATATCTTCGTGATTCACTCGTTCGCTTGCTTTTCTCTCAATTGCTTTAAGGTATGTATATTCGACCTTTTCAAGAAAGGTTCCTTATGACGTTCTTTTCGTTAGCTTTCCTATTTTACTTATTAGGGTTTCCGATGCCATTGCTATGAACCATTTCCTGATTGTTTGATCTGTTGCTTATCTGAACTTATGTTTTATTGAACCATGCAATATTTGATTTGAACTGTATGTTAGGAAGACTTTGATATGCACATTTGTTGAACCTTGCTATGTTTGATTATGAATATTTGATTATGAACTTCTAGATATGAATGTATGATTTGTGATTGTGATATAAACTTTTACTCCGAATATTTGAATATGAACCTTATATGAACTATTTGATATGTTATCGTGACCTTGTGTTGATTATGATCTATGTCATTTATGACAATTTGTTTGACCTAAGTTAGTTTGACACCCGAGCCAAATAATAACTAGTCATGGGGTTCCATGTCCGTGTCATGATGCACCTCGACATGACTCTAGGGCAGAGAGTGAAGTTCGCCACGCCCTTATCTATTATTTGTTATGAGCTCAAGTTATATGATATTATCAATATATGTTTGTCGGGCGATGGATGCATCCTAGATCCGATCCGTTATCCGATATGATTTATTTTAGTGAATGATGTCGCAGTGCAATACGCTGCCTTCATAAAACTCGGGAGCTAGCTACTCCGAATTATTTTGAGATTGTTTCTATATAGTTATGATGTATTTGATATGATATGTTCGGCTCGTGGTAGTTAACTAAATCTTTATTTGTTATTTCTATGTTAAGTATTCGATTATGATTCGCATGTTCAAGTGTTAATAATTATGTGCTCGGCTTATTATATGTTATTATATGTGGTTATGCTTTTGTATGTTTATGTGACTACCGTCTACTATGCTAGGTTATGATTAATATGTTTAAATAGATTTGCATGTTGGTATCCGATGTCATGTTAGTTTATCGTTATGTGAATTCGTTGATCCGTGAGATGAATGTGTTAGTGTGAAAGTGAGTATCCTATAAGTGTAGTGTGTATAAATTGTTCGCTTAGTTTTGTGAACTTTGATTATACGTTAGTGTTTTATTTGCCTATGTGACCGCCATGCTTAAACTTTGATGTTAGGATTTGATCCGAGAACCGGTTTAGCTTATGATATATGTTTTGATAATTGCTAATGGTTATGCTATGTTTTGTTTGGTCTATTTAATTATAGTTTGTCTACTATGTTTCTATTTGTTTGTGAGACCGCCATGATTTGACCGCTATTTCACTGCCGCAATATTGAATTAAGTGTGTTAAGTGAATGTTAATTAATTTGTTGAATGCCATGTTTATTTTCTAGAAAGTGTTTCGTTAGCCTTAGACTTTTCGCTTGGTTTATATGTAATCTATTTCTTCTTGATATGTTAAGTGTCCGTTATTTTGATGTGTTTGCGTTGGAGTCATCAATATGCTATGTGTTTGTCCTTGATTGCTAATTGTTGTTCGGATTTACGTATAATTGTGTTTCGCAGAATCCTAAATGATTCATTATTCTCATTCCGCCACGATTTTGTTATTCGTTTCTTTGTTCAATTTGTATTTATGTTTTGTTTAGTTTTTGTTTTGTTATATCTGCTCACTGGCTTTGTAAGCTCACCGCATTTTCTTTTCCCCGGCGGTATTAAGCATTCAAGATGAGCTTATGGGATAGCTTAATCCGGGTTGAGAGTAGAGACAAGAGCAAGATTTGACCATAGAGATCTTAGATTTATTTGAAGTTTAGCTATTTATGTTTTCTTTTGAATATTTTGTAAAGGCTTTCGCTATTGTATAGTATTTAAAGTTCGATATGAAACCGTATTTGAGATATCTTTACCCTTGTCGGGTTGGGGTGTTACAATTATGGTATCGAGATCTAGGTTTTAGGACCCTTAGAGCTTAGGCTATGACCCGTGAGGATTGGGTAGACATTAGGTTTCCGCCTGCTCGAGATATCTTTCGATTCCTTTTGACCGTCGCTCGATTTGACTCGATATTCATTTGTCTTCACCGCTTTGGCCCTCCTCTTTCGCATCGAATTTTGTTATTTTGTTTTCGCCGTCCGCTTGTCGATCGTTAGATGGAGACTACCCGCAGAGCCGAAGAAGATGGTGTCGACTGCATTGTCGCAGCAGCCTCGCTTTGGAGAGGTTCGAGAAGCGAAGCCACACCCGATCGCCGCGGTCGCTGGAGACATCAGGATGTCGCGGAGGAAGCCGGACGAATCAACCAAAGACGCAACGACGAAGACATGATTCAACCGGTGGTGGGAAGGTTCATCTACTTCATATGATTTGGGCTCGACGTGTTACTCGATTCGTTTGTCACGCGCTTTGAGGCGGTTTGATATCTTACTACATGATTTTGATCGGCATTACTTTTCTTTGATTCGCTCGTAACTCGGTTTGAATCGTGAAGTTTTATCGTTTAGCATTCGGTATATTTCGCTTTTCTTTTAGATCGCCGAATGAGTCATGAGGAACCGCTTTGTGCATTGGTTGCCTTCTTTTGTTATGGTATGGTAAGTTGTTTTGATGTCGATATGTCGTATGTAGGTGATCCGTATGTTATAGTATGTTACTTGCTATCCGATGTTATCTCGTATGTGATATGTTTTGTTGTGATATTAGTTATGTGTTTGCCATGACCCGGATGTAATATGATGACAATAAGAACTTGTTATGTGATGCAAGTATTATGACGCCGATCAACGTGATAATACCGAGATCATATAATTTGAACTTATTGAAATTATATGACGCCTGGGAAATGCCCGTGGTTGATACGTGAATGGACTTGACTTGTATCCGTTATTTGGCACTCCTCATGTTTGTTTGAAATTTTGTACCTATTTGTAGATTTCGCCGATATCTCATTACGTGTAAGTTTTGTGCGTTGGACCGAAATTGTTATGATTTGTGTGAACTATGGATTACTATGTTTGCTCTAAATGTGTATGTCTCCGTGTACCCTTATTGTGATCATAGGATATTTCGTAGTGTTTGAGGAACATTAGATCCTTTTAGTTTGATTATCCGTGATTAGTAAGACCGTTAGGATTCGCTCGCCTATGCATGCGTTATTTTCATCATTAGATACCTGAATAAGTTAGAGCGTGTTGTTTGATTTTCTGCATCTCATTTGTTTTCCGCCAATACGTTAATAAGTATATGATTATATGTTATAAGTATTTGATTATTGGTTCGATTTCCGAAAAGTATGAGTTTGAATATTCTGATAAGAATCCGTTTGTTCTGAAATAAGATTCGTGTTTGCTTTATTTCCTTGAAGCTTTGAAATCCGTTTGTTTTCCGTCAGTGTTCGTCTTGTTCAATTTCGAGGACGAAATTTTCTTTTTAGAAGGGGAGAGTTGTAAAACCCTAAAAATATAAACGCATAATAAGACCCTTTTACCCTTGAAATCAAAATTATTAAAATACGTTTACATTCATTTAACGAAATTAAAACCTAACTTACGAATAATTAAAAACTTAACTAATATGTACGTGATCGACTTTGTACGACGAAGTTAAACGCCTCGCTAAATCGTTTGGGCCTTATTTCGATTCTTGGTGAGCCCAAGATGGGCGTTTGTTTGTGTGTTCGGTTGGACCCAAGCCAAACCCAACCCCTCCTCAAAGCCCTAAACTAAAATGTTACTAGCTATAAATACAATACACCTACATGAAATTGAAACCCTAGTTTTGTTGCCTCTTCTTTCTTTTTGTTCCATTCGCCGAACACTAAAACACCTTTGGTGTCGAGTTTTGTTCCCACGAGCTAAGGTATAACATGTTTTATTCGCCTTCCTTTAATACACCTTACATTAATGTATTGTATCATGTTTGTTTAGTCGAGTTGTGTTTTTTCTTTGTGGCGAACCGTATGAAACCAAACAAACACAACCATATGAATTGAACCTTGTAATATTAAGAGAACATGTATGTAATACGTATTATTTGAATCGGATCATAGGTATGTCGAGCACAAGAGAACCGAATCACATATATATAAATGTTATCATGCCTAATAAATTGAAACCCTAATTGTAATGGAACCCTAAGTGTAATTAATGGTCTAAACATGTGATTATAATGGTTTTAATAAACCCTAAACTGGCAAAGATCATATGTCGAACTTTGTGTGTCATAGATCGAATTTTATAAGCACAATAATCTGGGTTTTGTTGGAAAAGTTTATTTTATGTCTTAGTTAAGTTTTCCAAGTGGTTTGGTCGGATTTGGAGTTGTCTAAGTCGTATTTTTGAATTTTACAAAATCAAGTGTCAAAGCCGAGAAAACGGTCTCAAATTTAGTTGTATTGTTTGATTTTTCATTTTCAAACCATATGAATTGGGAGCTCTCCTTTACTGTGAGTGATATTTATGACATAAATGAATTTCTGGGAGTTCTGGGATTTTTCCAAGGTGTCTAAACAGGTCCAATAAGCGTAAACTTTTAAGGTGTATTTTCGATCACTTTCTCGGATAGGTCCGGACTTATGATTTTCCATAGGCCATTTAGCATGGAAATAGAACCCACCAATTTTGGAGAGTCTCTTAACTCATATGGGAACCCTGGGATTTTGTTTGATTTCATTTGAGCTAAGTAAGTATTTTATAAAAATCGCTAAAGTATGGTCCGAATATGAGTTTAAGAAACTGAAAGATAAAATATGATATCAATAGGTAACACACTTACAAATGCATAAGAAACTTATAAAATGAGAATATACTTATAACTCTAAGAATGTTAATGCGATGAATCCGTTATAACTTAAATAAGCTAATGAGTATTAAATAAATCATAATCAGTGTAGATTCGTTGAAGGAGACGCGACATTATATCTTCGTGATTCACTCGTTCGTTTGCTTTTCTCTCAATTGCTTTAAGGTATGATATTCGACCTTTTCAAGAAAGGTTCCTTATGATGTTCTTTTCGTTAGCTTTCCTATTTTACTTATTAGGGTTTCGATGCCATTGCTATGAACCCTTTCCCGATTGTTTGACTGTTGCTTATCCGAACTTATGTTTTATTGAACCATGCAATATTTGATTGAATTGTATGTTAGGAAGACTTTGATATGCACATTTGTTGAACCTTGCTATGTTTGATTATGAATATTTGATTATGAACTTCTAGATATGAATGTATGATTTGTGATTGTGATATAAACTTCTACTCCCGAATATTTGAATATGAACCTTATATGAACTATTTGATATGTTATCTCGTGACCTTGTGTTGATTATGATCTATGTCATTTATGACAATTTGTTTGACCTAAGTTAGTTTGACACCCGAGCCAAATAATAACTAGTCATGGGGTTCCATGTCCGTGTCGTTGATGCACCCCGACATGACTCTAGGCGAGAGTGAAGTTCGCCACGTCCCTTATCTATTATTTGTTATGAGCTCAAGTTATATGATATTATCAATACATGTTTGTGGGGCGTATGGATGCATCCTAGATCTGATCTGTTATCCGATATGATTTATTTTAGGTGAATGATGTCGTGTGCAATACGCGTCTTCATAAAACTCTGGGAGCTAGCTACTCCGAATTATTTTGAGATTGTTTCTATATAGTTATGATGTATTTGATATGATATGTTCTGGGCTCGTGGTAGTTAACTAAATCTTTATTTGTTATTTTTATGTTAAGTATTCTGATTATGATTCGGCATGTTCAAGTGTTAATAATTATGTGCTCGGCTTATTATATGTTATTATATGTGGTTATGCTTTTGCATGTTTATGTGACTACCGTCTACTATGCTAGGTTATGATTAATATGTTTGAATAGGATTTGCATGTTGGTATCTGATGTCATGTTAGTTATCGTTATGTGAATTCGTTGATCTGTGGGATGAATGTGTTAGTGTGAAAGTGAGTATCCTATAAGTGTAGTGTGTATAAATTATTCAGTAAGTTTTGTGAACTTTGATTATACGTTAGTGTTTTATTTGCCTATGTGACCTGCCATGCTTAAACTCTGCTGATGTTAGGATTTGATCTGAGAACTGGTTTAGCTTATGATATATGTTTTGATAATTGCTAATGGTTATGCTATGTTTTGTTTGGTCTATTTAATTATAGTTTGTCTACTATGTTTCTATTTGTTTGTGAGACCGCCATGATTTGATCGCTATTTCATTGCCGCAATATTGAATTAAGTGTGTTAAGTGAAGGTTAATTAATTTGTTGAATGCCATGTTTATTTTCTAGAAAGTGTTTCCGTTAGCCTTAGACTTTTCGTTTGGTTTATATGTAATCTATTTCTTCTTGATATGTTAAGTGTCTCGGTTATTTTGATGTGTTTGCGTTGGAGTCATCAATATGCTATGTGTTTGTCCTTGATTGCTAATTGTTGTTCGGGATTGCATAATTGTGTTTCGCAGAATCCTAAATGATTCATTATTCTCATTCCGCCACGATTTTGTTATTCGTTTCTTTGTTCAATTCGTATTTATGTTTTGTTTGGTTTTGTTTCGTTATATCTCGCTCACTTTGGGCTTTGTAAGCTCAGCCGCATTTTCTTTTCCTGCGGCAGGTATTAAGCATTCAAGATGAGCTTATGGGATAGCTTAATTGGGTTGAGAGTAGAGACAAGAGCAAGATTTGACCATAGAGATCTTAGATTTATTTGAAGTTTAGCTATTTATGTTTTCTTTTTGAATATTTTGTAAAGGTTTTCACTATTGTATAGTATTTAAAGTTCTGATATGAAACCGTATTTGAGATATCTTTACCCTTGTCGGGTTGGGGTGTTACAACAAAACTAAAAAAATGTTACAAAAAGAAGTTACAAATACCAATTATGTATTTTGGGCCTAAATGAAAGTCTAATAAAAGCCTTATATTAATACTACCCTAAACCTAATACACTTCTAAAAACCCTGCAGCACACAACCTGCACCCACTTCTCCTGCCTAAAAAATACTCCATCCGTCTCATATTGATCGTCCACTTTGAATTTTCAAGGTTTTTTATTTCTAACTTTGACCTTATATATTTTTAATTGTATTATATAATACTTGATGCAAAATATATGAATAGATTGAATTTTAAATGTATTTTTATTGGTATAATTTTTATTAAATATTATATAACACAAATAAAAATATTTAAAGTCAAAGTTAAGAAAAAAAAAACTTAAAAAATCAAAACAGGACAATTAATATGGGACGGAGGTAGTAACAAAAATTAGTCCTCTTCTTTATTCCACAACACCAACATTCAACTCCACCATTTTTATTCTTAAACTTCACACACAAACACCACTTTTATTCAACAAAAAAACGAAAAAAGGAAGAAAAACGAAGAAGAGACATATTGGCGCTGCCAAGATACTCACATTTTAAATGGCGTCGGGCTATGGTGGTGTGGCGGTGCGGTTTTGACGGCACCGTTGTGGAGGACACGTAAGAATGGCGCGGGTGGTGTTACCATAGCCCTTGCTTTAACAGAATAAAACCTATGTGTACCATTCCCTTTTTAAAGATACATCATTGCATCTAAGGTCAACTCAATAAAATATATCAAAAAGCACGTTCATCAAAAAGCCAGCTCAAACAGCATATATGAACTTTTCGTGACCCCATTGTATGATCTCTTCTTTTGGTTTTTTGATTGGATCCTAAAATAGAAATATGTTGAATCATCAAATTAAACGACAATTTTAACTACTTAAATTTCACGGTGTGAAGCTTTTTACATACTTTAATTTTTTATTTGCACACTTAAATATACAAGCAATTAAAGCATAAATTTAATACCAAATTACTTTTAAACTTAATTGGAGCCAAAATTCAAATTATTTGATTAATGAAAATTAGTAAACTTCAATGTACTATAGAGACCAAATTGAAAGATAAATCCTTTTTAAGAGTCCTTGTAACACATGGAGAGGTTTTGAATTTCTTTACGGTATGATATTTAATATAGGGTTAATTTCATATATACCCAATTTAAACCTTTAAATGCCATATTTACCCACCTAAATATCAAAATGACATATATATCCAATTTAAACATCATATTTGTCATATATATCCAATTCATTATAAAACCAATTAAAAAATAAGCTTGCATCTGAAATTTCCTATTATACCCTCAATATTCTTAGAAGATCATTGCCATTTTTACATACTCGTCTTTCTTGTGAAGAAACATAATGCAGTTTTATGAAACAAAACACCTAGGATACAAGGAAACGTCAATTATACATGGGTTATAAACAAATGGGGAGCACAAGAAACATGCATACACCTTAACATCATACTAATCATTGTTTCACGTCACAATTACTTCCGTTAATATATTTCCGATGAACATCAACCATGCAGATTGAAATCATTGAAGCCCAAAACTAAACGACAATCCACCACAAACAAAATGCATATATATTAACATTTAACACATCGAACATGATCACAAAAGACAGACATAACATCAAACCAACACATTATATGAGTTCATCAAGGGCATGATCAACAACACAGTATATTTGTTCCGTAAATATGTAGATTGAAATGTAAGCAAAATGAAACAAGAAATCAAATAATTTTATAATATTATAGAGGGTATTATAGGAATTTTCGGATGCAAACTTATTTTTAATTGATTTTATAATGAATCGGGTATATATGACAAATATGGTGTTCAAATTGGGTATATATGTTATTTTGATATTTGGGTGGGTAAATATGACATTTAAGGGTTTAAATTGGGTATATATGAAATTAACCCTTTAATATAATATTTCGTTTTGTATACTTTTAGTGTAATTGACTTATTTTATTTATTAACAACTTATGCTATAGATTACATACAAAATTTTTAAACTTATTGAAGCATGGCAACGATTTGAAAAAAACATACGAAGTATATATGTCAAGTGTTTTCGTGAATTTAATATAAGTTAACAAAACCAACGGGGGCTAGCTCAGTTGGCTACCAAAATCTCTTTAAGGTTCCTTGGCGGAGGTGTTATCACATGTGAGAGGTCTCGGGTTCGAGTCTCTCCGTGGAGGATTTTCCCTCTTGAGTGGAATCATGTGGGTTCTGCCCATAGATGCATGAATTGAGGATGGCGGAACTACTTTCTAGGTAAGTATCGTGGAATCGAATCACTAACTATAGTATTGTACTACCGTTTATAAAAGTAAAAAATAAAAATATAAGTTAACAGTAGCAATCATTTTGTTGATTTATCTATGCTGCTTGATTTGTTTATTGGTTACTTAGGCTAAACGCAATGGTCGGTTGACCCGATCGGTTATGTGCTCGGTTGACCCGGTTGCCCCATTGTGGGGTGATCGGTTGAGGAAGGTTGAGGGAGATGAGAGTGAACTAGGTTGCCTCCTCAACCGAGTATCAACCACATACTTCCAAAATTGAATCGTTTGTAAAAAAAAAAAAAAAAAAAAAACAAAAAAAAACAAAAAACAAAAAAAAAAACTTTACCGCTTTTACAACATTATAAATACCAACCTTAAACACATTTTTAAACACACAATTTCAAACACAATTCAAACAACTTCTCATCAATATTCATCATGTCACAAAGAAAAACTCTCATATCAAAAAACCGACGATCCCGACTTCCCCAAAATTCCCCGAACTTGAATTTCTCACCGGATCCACCGTTTGAATTAACCGGTGTAACACCACCACAAAATCGGGTATTCATTTTCGAGCACCGGTTTTGATTATGAAACACGACTACCACAACCCAACCACAATCAAAACCCATTTCGTCAACCGTCCATATTTCCCACCGGTCGTCCGAGTATCAATCAAAACCAAGCACCAAGCGGGTCGTCATATCATCCTAACATGGATTTCTCCCAATCTTCCCAGCCTAATCAATCGTTTTCACCGCTTCATGGTGTTAATCTTGATATGGATTTTGAGCATTTTATTGAATTCCCTCCTCAAAACTACACGTCTCAAGAATACCCGACTCAAGATGCTTCGATGGGACAAGGTTCGGGGCACGGTTCTATTCGTATTGAAGACGATGTCGAAGAGACATCACCCCGTCAAATCAAAGAAGGGTTCAAAACGGGCTACAAAGGAGAGAGGCAAGAATGTTGCAACCGAAAAGGTCAAAGCATGGACAAAAGAGGAAGAGGTCGCGCTTTGTAGAGCTTGGATACATGTGTCGGAAAATTCGGAAAGAGGGAACGCTATCAACCGGAGTGGGTTTTGGGATGAGGTGATAGCGTACTTTGAAAATGAAACCGGTTCAACAAGAACCTACGACTCCATAACGACCAAATGGAAGGATAGGATTCGTTCTAGGGTTGGTTTCTTTTGTGCAATTATGGATAATATCAAGAATAATCACGGAAGCGGTGAGAATGACGAAGACGACTATGAAAAGGCTTGTAACGAATACCGTGTGATTCACAAGCATGAGTTTACATTGAAGGAGTGTTGGAAAATTTTTGAGAGGGCATTTTGCTTGGAAAACTGTTGAGATGCCTGCTTTCACCCCGACTAGTCGGAAGAAATCCTAGACTTCGGAAACCACCTCGGGGTCAACAAAAGGTCCTTTTAATCCCCAAGACGTGGATGATTCTGAAGAAGAAGAGACTCGAGAATCATGACCAAAAGGTCGTGACGCAGCCAAGAAGAAAGCACCCGAGCCACCAACATCATTTGTTACTAATATGGTCAAGAACTTTTTCAAATTCAAAAGTTCAAGTAAGGAAAAAAACAAGAATATGGAAGAGGAATATATAAAGTTGAAGCAAAAAGAGTTAGAGCTTGCAGAGGCAAGGGCAAGGCGAGCCGAGGAGTTCAAAAGGGAGAAACTTGAGCTCCAACTTCAGCAGCTTGCATTGACAGCACAATCAAACCGGACGCAAGATTTAATTTTCTACAACACACCCCTCGACACAAATATGCCCGCACGACAACTACAAGACCACTTTTCTACAACAAAAAGACCACTTTCCTTCATTCATGGACCAAATGTTAGAAATAGGTACTTTTGTTACATCGTACAGTTTTCTGGATGTTTCAAAATCCAAATAGATCCAATGGATCAAGAAAAAACTTCGGAACATACGCTCATAGGCGAATGCCTTTTGGCCTATACAACACACCTGCTACTTTTCGGAGGTGCACGGTAGCAACCTTTCATGAAATGATTGAAGAATCCAATATAGAATAAATCATATTGGCAAAAATCACAAATTGGTACTGGATCGGTCCACCCCTTAGAGTAGAGGGTACCGTGGTGCCGTAAATGTGTGTTGTTCTCCAAAAGTTCTGCCACATCACCAAAACACAGAACGACACCAGAAAACCTTTGGCACCATATTTTGTGTCGTTACCGTTGACACCAGAAAATGTAATGCCCTTCTCCATTTTTTTAATAAAATAAAACATAAATAATATTAATTACAAATAAATTTCATTAAATAAAAGGAAAACACACATTACATTAATTTAAAAAAAGTTACATGAAAATAAAAACCTAGTACATATAAATAGAATTAAAAATCTAGTACATAAACATAGAAATAAAAATCAAGTACTCTTCAGTTGGATACTTTGCCCGGATTGGTACTTTTTGGGCTTTGACGATCGCCGCGTCGATCGGATCCATCTTGCTTGTATCCATTTGTAGCACTCGCATCTCCTCGGCAATCTTTTGAGATGCATATAAAGTAACTCTCGCGAATTGACTCTCGTTCGATAACATCCATCTTTGCCTTGCGGTCTAACTCGATTTGTTGTTGCATCATTTCGTGAAACATTGTCGGGTTTGAACCGGAACTAGCGGACGAGTTTGATGAACATTGACTCTTAGAAATCCGGTACATGCCGTCAGGCCGTGGCAACGTGTCTGGTCCAAAATGCTTGAGTTCCTCCTCCGTAACCCGAAGACGATTTCACCTTGCCAATTTCGTTTCGGGATTTTTTTTCCACTTGTGCTTGTCTTTCAAAAAGCCCCAAGCGCTCTTGTGTTTAAAGTCAATACCCGTCACCGTTTTATACAACGAATGCACCCTCTCCATGAAAAATTTTATCACTCTTCCCACTCATAACACTTGTTTCATTCACTAACGAATTGCACTTGGTAACCTCTTTATTCAATGGAGTCCACTTTCCCGTCAACATGTTCTTGCTACGAATAGTCCACTTGTGTTTCTCGGCTTCCATATTGTATACGTCGAGAACTCTATACCAAAACGTTTCCTTTGATTGACCAAAGACCTCTTTTGGATCCTTGAATATTTGAATGAAACACTCTGTCAAAAGCAACTCCTCGTCTTGGTTCCACACGTTACGAGGTCGAGTACCACCTTGCGTAGCTTGCGTTTCGGTGGTTTTCTTCGTTTTTGTCTTCGCCGTTTTCGACGTCGGGGTCGGGACCACCTCTTCTTATAACTTGTTAACGGTATTAAAGTGGTGACGTGTCCATCTTATAACCCAAAAACCAAAAAATTCACACCCTAACAAAAACAATCAAACAAAACCTTAAATTCAAATAAAACAAAACAATAATCAAATCCTCAAATTTCAACACTAATCACGGTAAAAAAAAAAAAAAAAAAAAAAAAGCAGTTTGAATCTTTAATTTTAACAATTAAAAAAAATAATAAAAATAAATAAATAAAAAACCATTTTGAGCTAAAACCCTAGTTTTTGAATTTGGTGTTATTTTTGTTAAAGTTTTGATTTTTATGTGAATTGAAGGTGTTTTTGATGTTCTTGACGGTTGGTTTTTGATGTGAAAGATGAGTAATCGAGCTATTACGCGTCAGATAATAATGCTGAATTGAAGTTGTTGCGGCATTGTATAGGTGATTCAAGTTTAAAATTCTGTTATTTGGATGCACTACAACAAAAACCGCTTTTTGTGACTACAAAAGTAGTCGCTAAAAGCACCAAATGTAGTCGCTATAAACCTATTGCGACTACACGTAATCTCAAAAACAACCATCTCTTATACCTCGTCGCTACAGGTTTGTAGTGACTACCGTCTTCGTTTGTAGCGACTACTATTTGTTGACTTTGACTTTCTGAAATTTGACCAAAAAACTCTAAGGACACATTTTTTAGCGACTATTTTTGTAGTCGCTATATGTTGTTCTTTAAGCGACAACCTTTAGCTACTACGTTTAGCGACTACCCATAACAACACATATAGTTGACTTTTTGACCATGCTTTTAGCGATTAATATAGCAATAACTTTTAGCGACTACATATTGAATCTTTAGCGACTACATGTAGTCGCTATAGTACCTATTTGCACAAACATGTGCGGTAGTTCCCAATTGTTTTCTAGGTCATTCGACCCATTCCAAAGCAGTTTTCCGAATTTCAACGCAAATCAATTAAACACAAATAATAACTTAAAACATACAAATTGCATTCACTTAAAGTTCAACAATCACTTGTTCAACGACAACATAGACTTAAATTGTTCAACAACATAAACTTAAATTGTTCAACGACAACAACATAAACCTAAATTGTTCAACGACTGACATAAGTTGTTCAAAAGCATTAAACGTTCCACAAACCAACCTAACAACATCTCCTACTCACCTCAAGGGCCGACATCATCTTCGGTGTTAGGACCATCTTCATCAGCATCGAAAAACTGACTCGGGTCAAGAACAGCGGGTCGTGGCGGCGGGGTGGTGTTGTTATTGTTTCATAAAATTATTATACATCTCTTGAACTTGAAGTTGACTAGCCGCAACATACCTAGCGAATGCCGACCGAGATATCGGTGGTTCAGGGGTGTGGGAAGCTACAGAACTAGACGAGGATGAACCGGCCGACAACCGCCTACCTCGACCCGGATTGAACGCTCGACTCACTCCCAGCACTTGGCTTATAATCTGTTGATCAGTCATCCTTATCTCTTGTCCTTCTTGGCTCTCTCGTATCGTGATCATCTCATTATGTAAAGACACAAAACAATGAAGTTAATATAAACATCTAACTTACTTTTTCGTACATGTTTCACCCGTTTTGACCCATTTCACTCATTTTAGTCTAAAAGTGTACATGTTTGGGCTAAAATGAGTGAAATGGGTCAAATCGAGTTAAATGACTCAAATAAACTACAAAGTTACTTATTTGTACATGTTTGGGCTATAATGGGTGAAACGGGTGTAATATAAACATCTAATTTACTTATTAGTACATGTTTCACCCGTTTTGACCCATTTCACCCATTTTAGCCTAAACATGTACATGTTTGGGCTAAAATGAGGGAAATGGGTCAAAGCGAGTGAAATGACTCAAATAAACTACAAAGTTACTTATTTGTACATGTTTGGGCTATAATGGGTGAAACGGGTGTAATATAAACATCTAATTTACTTATTAGTACATGTTTCACCCGTTTTGACCCATTTCACCCATTTTAGCCTAAACATGTACATGTTTGGGCTAAAATGAGGGAAATGGGTCAAAACGAGTGAAATGACTCAAATAAACTACAAGTTACTTATTCATACATGTTCGGGCTATAATGGGTGAAACGGGTGTAATATAAAGTACATGTTTCACCGTTTTGATCCATTCACCGCTTTAGCCTAAGCGTGTGCATGTTTAGGCTAAAATGGGTGAAATGGGTCTAAAATGACTAAATTTGTACATTTTGGGCTATAAACATCTAATTTACTTACATATCGTGATTCACTAAAGAATCATTCCATTGTCCATTAGTCATATGAGTATCATGATACTTGAGAAGCGTCCGGTATGCATGAGTTTTGACCATCGAAAACAAATTAAATAATTATAATAACAATGAAACAAATTACACGAGTATATAATAACAATCAAACAAATATTATTCGTGACTTACCTTCTCATGGCGGCTCAAAGCATAAGATTTTGTGCCATGATTTGACGAGTACGGCAGCTTCTTTCGGTTGGCCTTGTTCTTTTGAGACCGATTCTTAAACTTATCAGAAGAAACAAAATCAATATATTTGTGCCAATCAGCCATAGACATGCCATTCTGAGGAGTATCCCTAAGCGACTCTGGATCTGTATTCCCAGGAAACAACTTAGCCTTGAGCTTGTTTTTTCGATCCCTATATCGCTCCTGGAACAATGCTTCCACGCCTTTCTCTATCTGTTTCCAATCCTTCTCTTTCCTATGGCAAGCCATGTCAAAATGTGACTGCAATTCAGAAGAAACAGTCATGTAATGATTATTG
The DNA here is from genome assembly GCA_022545495.1 of Chrysanthemum lavandulifolium. Taxonomy (NCBI): domain Eukaryota; kingdom Viridiplantae; phylum Streptophyta; class Magnoliopsida; order Asterales; family Asteraceae; genus Chrysanthemum; species Chrysanthemum lavandulifolium. Next base: position 208,495,147 of record CM040240.1, read on the forward strand.
TTTACAAATTTAACATAATAGTTTAAGAGTAAAGCTTGACATTTATTTCTTTCCACAAGGTGCCTTTATACTTCTCATCTACAGCGTCCCATGACTCGTAGTAGAATGGGTTTGTACGTCGGATCTCATTCCCTATCAAACTCGCAAAGTCTCTCTGGTTTTCCCCTACCGGTTTGATAGTCTCTTGATCCCGAAGATCAAAATCAATACTGATTGGTTTGCCATCGTTAGCCTTGATTTTCTTACTGAGTTTCAGGTTGCGACTTTCCTTTCGGCCTTTAGGATCTACAAATTAACAATAGAAATTAAAAAACTGTATAATCTATATTCTATATTCATGTTAACTTGAAGTGGATTCTAATAAACTTACATCATCAATGGAACAAACTGTATAATCTCAACCTCATATTTATCCTTCTAGTGTAACATAAAATAGAATTATAATATTTACGGAATCTAACTAAACATTTATGTATTCCATTACCCCAAAAAAGAGGGATCTTAAAGTTGTTAAATTCACATTTTCTATCTAGAGGGATCCACTGTTCTTTTGGTTTCAATCACTACATTTTTTAAGACAAAAGGAATAAACTAGATTCAATCATACATCTTTTTGTTTAATACTTTGAATGGCAACCACCCACAGGCAAATAGTTTGCAACTTTCAAACCTCATGTTTCTTGCTTTTGTTGGCCACCCACTATCAACATTGACTATGGAATCATTCATTTTTTTATATCTACAATCATGCACTATTTGACATTCTTTTTAGCAATGCGATTTTGAAAGGAATTAGGGAGTTCACAGTCATAAATAACCAAATTAAAAATAATACCTCTTGTGAAAAGCAGCGGCGGTGGGAACAATGAAGAGCAGCGGCGGTACAGGGTGGTGCGGGGTGGAGTGGTGCTAGTGTGGTGGTGATTGACGGGGTGGAGAACGGTGGTGCGGGGTGGAGAATGGTGGTGCGGGCTGGAGGTACGGGCTGGAGTGGTGGTGGAGTGGAGAAGGGTGAATTATTGGATCTGAAATATGTTAAGTGTCAGGTGGATGAGTAAATATGCTAGAAAACTTATAGGGACTACACGTACAGTTTTAGTGACTACCCGTAGTCCCCTATAGATCAGAGAGGGAAATGAATTATTTAGGCGGTATGTTTTGACTTTTCACAAAAAATTGGGGGGAATCCTTTAGCAACTACTAAATTACTTTTAGGGACTACCGTAGTGGCTATAAGTTATTTTATAAATATTTTTTAATAAAATTACCATAAGTTAATTAGAAAAATAGGTTAATTTTGTTTATAACGAGAATGGCAATGGTCAAAGTCGCGTTACATGAGCGGTAATTTTTTAATAGAGTTTTTTTTTTTTTTGTTAAAATACATTTGTGTGACTTTTTACGTTATGTTTTTTTTGTGTGTATTTTTAATATTTTTGTGTTATTTTTTCTTAAAATCTACTTAAAATATATATTGGGTTTTTTTAAAAACCTTTTTCCCGATTTAAAAAATTGCGTTTTTTATATAAATTTCTTATAAATTTTTATAAATTTTTTATAAACTTTTTTATAAACTTTTATAAATTTTTTATAAACCTTTTTATAAATTTTTATAAACTTTTTATAAATTTTTATAAACCTTTTTCATAAATTTTTATAAATATCTTATAAATTTTTATAAACTTTTTTTAAAACTTTTATAAACTTTTTTTATCAATTTTTATAAACCTTTTTTATAAAAATTTATAAATTCTTATAAATTTTTATAAACTTTTTATAAAGATTTTATAAACTTTTTTTTATCAATTTTTTATAAACCTTTTTTATAAAAAATTTATAAATTTCTTATAAATTTTTTATAAACTTTTTATAAAGATTTTATAAATTTCTTGTACATGATATGAACAACTTAATTGCCTATATAATTGTAGGGCTGTTTGTACTTCAACCATATGAGATACTAATTTACAATTTGTCTCAAATTATGGAGATTTATTATTTTCATTTTTATATAAATTACTCTGAATTTGAATGAAAAAAATGCAGTAACCTTACTCCTTCAAACCCATCGAGAATCCTAATGGTAATGGCCGACTATATTAAAGAAAAGGTTTATATAATTGGGGGCCCGACTAGAAAAGATGAAACTCAAGCGGGTGCTTCCTTAGTTCTAGAAGATGCAAGATTCACTGAGTGGATAAGAAGTGTTTAACAAATGTATTCCATGTAATTACTTATAGATGTCTTTTTAGCTTACTTTAATAGAAGTTACGATACTTTTTTTTTGTAAGTGAGCTAGAAGTTTCTCAATTTGCAATTTTCTAAACAATTTTTGCATCAAGACATAACCTTTGATAACTTTTCTTTGCTTATTGTAACAGAGGAAGAAGGTGAGCTGGTAACGCCGTCACTGAAGGCAACCCCTAAAGCAACCCTCACTGAGATTGTTGATGAAGCTCCAAAAGAAATTGACCAAGCTAGTACCATCTCCAATGAGGTGGCAACCACAACACCAGCCAAACCAAAATACAGTCCTAATCTTTATTATCATCTAGAAACTGTTTTACTCAATTTTTTTGTCCAAGAAAGCAATTTAGGAGACATAAACTACCTCGCGTATTGTTTCTGTCTTATTTCATGGCCTGCGATCATTGTGGTCCATATTGAAGATGTAACCCTATGCAACTTGCGGAGGAAGACGTGTAAAAGAAGTTTATGGTTAATAATGGGCATACAAAAAATTAATGGAATATAAAAGAAACGATATTACAGTTACAAAAGATGGCATGTGAAAACCCTATGCGTAATTTCTCGTGAAACATGTACGTAATTGAAGTTCCCCATGTGCCCAGCGGGTATTAGAACTAGTTACATACATCTTGAAGCCAAACATGCCCTATATTAGTTACTAGTTTATTGAGCCGTGAAATTCACGGGAGTAAATTTTAAACCGTTGAATAATGTTTATGTAAGAGTTCGATTTATGGTATTATGTGAACAAATTATATGTTTGATATATGAATAGAAAATATTAATGCTATATTATGTTACAAATAAATTTTTGAAACACTATAAAAGGCATTTAATTTTTGGTTATATATAATATTAATGCCACATTATGATTTAAATAAATAACAAAACATGTACCACAAAAAACAAACAATATATTAAGACTTATCGGTTGTCATATATCCTCATTAATATAGCCCGACAACGGCGCCAAATTGATATCGGCCTTTTTAAGGGTTAAATATATCAAATAGTATAAAAATAATATCAAATACGATAAACGCGCGAATCGGCGAGTCAACCTTTTAGGAAAAAGGTCAACAAGCAAAACACGCAAATACAATATATGATACCGGGCAACTTATTACCCGGGTCGTTTCCCAACGAGGTGTGGATTGAGGAAATCGTTTGAGGTTTGTTATTAAAATGCTTGAACGTTCGGGTTTTTACGTTTTGATTGTTTTTATATGTTTTAATGATACAGGAAAGTAAATAAGGCAAGAATTAAAGGCAGTCTACTCAATTAACAACCAATAAGCACATAAACTAAGAAAATGATGCTCAATTAATTCCTAAGCACTAAAAACTAAAAACGATCAAAACCATGAACGAAACGAGCTCGGAAAAACCAAATTCTACAATTTTGACCCTAGAAATGAAAATCGAATTTTCATAAGTCCTAAATGACTAAAAATAATTTTATAAAAAGCGGATATTTTTTACTTCTAAGTTTTTATTATGAATTAAAACTATTTTAAACTAATTAAATTATATATATATATATATAAAAAAAAAAAAAAAAAAAAAAAAACCCGACTTAATTAGAAAAATCAAAATTTTAGGACAAGTGCTTAAAGTGAAAAGGATTTAAGGAAAAATAAAATCGAAAGTTTGCTTATCAAAATAAGCGCTTAAAAAGCTAAAATGAAACTAAGGTTAAAATGGAATAGGTTGTTAAGTGTATTAATTATGTAAACATAAGCGATAAAAGACCCTAGGCGCGTTGGTTGAGTTTGTTGTGTGTTGGGTGCTATAAAAGGAGAGGTCAGGGGTGGGTTCGAGCGTAGCTCACCCCTGAAACCCCTTTTTGATTTTTTTTGCATTTTTTTTTTTTTGAAAATTGTTAATAAGCTCTAAATAATAGATTTTGGAAAAGCAATATTTTTTTTCAAACTTAAGATTAAGCGAGTAAAGGCTGAAAAGTCTTAACAGATATGAAAAGTCTTAACAGATACTTAGGATTTCAAAACTAAAAAAGTAAGCTAACTGATTATCCTAATAAGCTACTATAAGCTTAAGGCTAAAACCAAATAAACTAAAAACTACTTAACCTATCCTAAATAAGCAACTCTAAACCTAAAATAAGCAGTCTAATGTCCTAAAAAGCTTAAAAGCAAAGAATAAGCAAAACTGATGGCCGCTGTTATGAAACAGCCTAATGGACCACTTTTAAGCTCTTCAAAAAGCTACCTAATGAATAAGCTAAAGTCTGAAACCCAAAAATAGATTAAGCTAGGTGTACAAGCTATAAGAAAAAGCTAAATTTAAACATTTTGAAAAACACTTAAGCTATTTAAAAAGCATTTGAAAAAGGGCTGCTAGGCCAGAATTGGTTTTTTAGAAATCTGAAAACAGCCTAAGACCACAGTTGCTAAATCAAAACTTGCAAACTCACCTATTTGACTATATTAGACACTAAAACACCAACAAAACAAGACCTTTTTATAATTTTCAACAAAACAAAATTTGCTATCAATTGATCTTAATCATATCACTTTCCTATAATTAATTGTGTATATCATGACTACATACGTTCTTATAATTTTCAACAAAACAAAATTTGCTATCAATTGATCTTAATCATATCACTCTTTGTGTCATATACTCGTATATAAAACTAATGTTCTTTATTCCTTTTATTAGTCTATATTACATTCACAGTTAATTGAAAACAAGCAACAACTGAGTATACACATGCTTAAAATTCAGACAAGTGCTAAAAAGCATTTTTTTAGTACACCACAGAAGAGGTTAACCAAGCTCTCATTCACTACCATTGTTTGCACGTGGAGGTCGACCGTATCCTTTAAAGAACGCGCCAGCCACGATGGCTGCAAGTGCTGCACCCGCAGCCACCTCCCAGTACTCACCTGGCACAATCATCAATTACCGAATATAATTAGCATTCCACAAGACTTAACAGCACAACCTTCTGAGTATTAGATTTAATTTACTAAATTGCATCCCACAACGCGCACACAACATCAAACAATACCCGATCCCATTGGGAGCAAGGTATGGGGGAGTAAAAGGTAAATAGTCACACCCTTACCCGAGGATAGAGGGAGTGCTTCCAAAAAGACCTCCGGAAATGTTACACTATATGTTGATTATTGTTAATGAAAGTAAATTAAACATATATGATCTAACTAAACCCCTTTCTGACCTTTAATGACTGATATTTAGTTACAATCATTAATCATACTGCAATAAACAGTTGCACTAATCCCCAATTTTTAGACATCCAATATAAACTTAAAGTATTTTACGAACAAAAGCTCAAGTCGTATCCATTCAAGTTATACAAGCAACGCAGATATCACTCATTCTACTTCCTAATCACTAAACATGACCAAGGTCAACTACTCGAGTCAAGCCTATAATTAGCTAACTTAGTATCAGTCTAATAAACAATAGATCGGTACCTACAAGCCCTAAACACACTAACAAGTAAACGGTAATAATATGCACTGAAGATAGGTTCTCAATAACGCTACCGACCTCGCGGCTTTTTGTACCAGGCTCCGATCCGTTAAAAAATAATAATTAGCATAAAAGATATTGTCATAGAAAAACATATTATAATTGATATTTGATATATTGTTATCTGTTTGTGCTATTTCAAATGAAAGTTGTATTTCCGCTCACCTCAGCAACTTTGTTGCAAGATGAAGCGATGACAAGTCCTGCTCTGTAGCGACACCAAGCAATGCAAGCAAGTCCTTTAAGATACTTGTTTTGGTTTCCAGTTCCAGCATTGTTTGATGCCATGGTTCCTGGAATATAATGAACAAATAAGCTTCAGATTAAGCACAAATAATACATGAGATCATATAATTAAACAGTTAAATTCAGCGAATAATCAACAAATAAGCTTCATACTAATTAATTACAAACGTAGCGAAACAATTACGCCGATTACACAAACAAACGGTTCAATTAAAGGACCAACGCTTACTACACATAAATCAAAGATTAACGCTTTTATAAAGCCGATAACGAGCAATGATGCATCAAATTACAATTTCGATCTAATACATGAACGATTAAGAGTGCAATTTACACAAATTAAACCTATAAATCAATACTTAGGGCTAATTACATATAAATTGAAGACTAACGCTATATATGTAAACCGATAATGAACAATAATGCATCAAATTGCGTAATATTAACGCTAATTAAACCGATATACCTGCTGAACGATTATAGATGGAATGTAGTTTCGCAAGAAGGCTTATTATCTTGATTATATACAAGCAGTTTTAGTTCAAATATTAACGCAAAGAAAAGAACGGTTAAGCATCAATTTAAAGAAGTTAAATGCTTATAAAGTACATCAAATACCTAAAAAAGCGATTAACTGCACGGATCGTGAAAATGTGTATGTGTGATAGTTCTTTGAAAGAAAGAAACTTGAAGTTGTTAAAAGTGATGAAGAATGACTAGAGGAGGAGGAGATTATATAACGGAATTTTTTTGTTTTGATATTTACGGTTTGTCCTTGGGGAAAGGGAGGTGTGGGGGTAAAACAGAGGGTGGTTTGGGGATTTCGGGTTGTGAGTTGTTAGTTTGTTAGGCCGATTCCAACTGAATTTCAGTTTTGGCGGGAAATATAAATTATTTACGGAGTATTTATTTATTTTAATGTAAAATACAGTTGATTTTCATGTCAATATGTCCTTAAACAAAAGAACAGTAACTATCCTATAGATATAAAGCAACCCGGCAATTCAACTAAAGTATGTTGACTAGTTTCCTTACCACTTGATTTGTTAAATTTATTATCAACTATCAAACTAATGGTTTCTTTTCCAGGCCATGTAACCTCGCGTAATAGATAGCACATCATCTCTCTTTAACAGTGTTGTAAAAATCAGCCTAGGCGGTCGATTAATCGGCGCCTAGGCTCTCATGTATACTAATCGAGGCTTGTCAAAAATCGGTCAACATACCGATTAACCTGATAAAAATCGGTCAAATCGGACCAAAATCGGCAAATCTGATAAATCGCCCAACTCGGGTTAAATTTTTCAAGAAATTATATTGTGGTTTTCAATTCAATATACCTCCCGTTTCTCACAAAATTAGTTGTCACAACCATTCAAACGCACCTCGACGAGTGATTCTACACAGAATGTGAAGGTATGCTCGTTTTTCTTATTTCAAATAAATATTAATAACACTAATCGAACTCGGAAATTGATTTTTGAAAATTAATTGAACCATTTGAACTTTGAACTTAAAGTATTTTGAAGCATTTCGTTTATGTTATTATATATAATTTCAAAAGTTTATAATTTTATATATAAAAATCCAATTTGATTAATCCCCGGTTAATCGTCGCCTAACTGATTAATCGCCAGGCGCTTTCCAACCGCACAGCTAGCGCCTAGCCATTTTTACAGATATAAAGTTACATGAAAAACATCACAATTACGCAAGCAACATTACTTTTGGTCTATTAGTTTTAGGGTTTGCAGTAATGTTTTTAAACTACTTTGTCATATTTGTTTAAGTGCAATAAATGTATAAGATTCGTTTAGTCTAAATTTGTGATAAACAATTTTTTATTGTTATAGACTTTATACAGTTTTTAGACTAGAACGAGGTTTTAAGCTCGCGCTTCGCTACGGCATGTTTGAATACATAGTTATTGAGTTGCGGGTTCGACAATTTAATATGAAAAAGTACGAAGTCAAAGCAATTGCCACGGATACCATTGTCATATAATGTTAGAAATGCTTCATTGTTATATAGCATATCGCCTTTGTATAAGTTTTATAATAAGTACGAATACATGTGACATTTCACATAACAATATATAAGCAGTTGTTCCAAATGTCCGAAAACGCAATAAGATAAAATGAATTAGAAAGTTAGAGCTCATGTTCATTAAAGTCTTATGATCATAAAAATAAATATAAACCATCACTAAACTACAATTTGTAAGCATACAGAGCTAACATTTTTGCCCTTCTATTTTCAAAGAGGCCCAGTCATGTACATTTGCTGAATTAGAGATTTAGAGGTTAAATAAACATACTCAAATACATATCTTTGTCTAATTATGTGTCGAACGTGCTCGGTCAGTTGATGGCAGTCCATGAAAGCAATTTTCGCCACTTTCCCACTTCCGTGCAGGAACTATTTCATAAAGCTCCCTCACAACCTGCAGATTTAATCGGGGTTAGCGTTTTTCTCTTTATCTAAGAAACTGCACTATATATCAAAAAGCTTTTGTCTCAATTTATTTGAGTCTACCTAAATGACCATCTGTTCCTCATTTTGATCGCCCATTTACCCACTTTAAGCAAAACCACAACACTACATCCACCCACTTACCCAGTGAAGACTGATTTAACTATAATGGGTGCTTGGCATAAGGCAAGCCATCTGAGACTTCGTAAAGTTGCTTATTTGATGCCTTAAAACGTAATAAACAATTATAAGGGGTGTGCGCCATTGCTTACCCCTCATCCGCAGGAAATGCTACGTAAACCACTCACTCGCTCTTGGTCACATTAGTTTTTGATTCACCTCAGCCTGCCCAAAAAATCAGCATATTAACCTAACCTAAGCTAATTTTAGTAGCCATGTCAAAATTCAATGTATGGGTGGAGTAGAGGTGGCACTACAGTGTTTACGTCTGCTTTGTAAGTTCAAATATTTGAATCCTAAATAAACAAAAGCAGAATATGGTGTCCGAACAAATAAGACTGATTAGTATGACTACTCGTAATAATCAAACAATTTAGTTTCAGTATGTAAATCCAAACAACGCCAAAAGATTACACCAGGTAAAACACATGTCTTTTAACAAACCTGATGCACTCCAAAAGTTGCATTGATCTTGGCTCAATTGACCTCCTTTTTCTTGAACGTACAACCTCCTAACTGAAGGGCCCATCCCTTTGGAAAATACAGCAACCAAACTGATGTTTTTGGGGTAGTCAAGATTGATTGGCTGCAAATGACCATGTGCAAGAAATCCTGAGCGATACTGGACGTGGTGATGAAGATCCTATTTGACAGCAACAGGTGCAAAACTTTTTGAGCAAACTTAAAATGCATTTCTAAGATTTATATACATTATGACAACACATAAAACTTTTTTTTAACGGATTAAATGTATTATATCAGGTGGATTTCAAGAATACTATTAAAGTAAACTATGGTTCATTAAAGGTTACTAACCGAATGAAAGGGTGTGTTTGAATCACAATAATTGCAATTTTTTGGAGCAGTCCAAGTCACGGATGAAACGGGAGACTACCAAAAAATAAGGCTTCATATTGTACCATCTCTTGTGAACCCTTAAAACACAAACTGACTTGATTTCTCGCATGTAATTGCACGTTCAACAATAAATCTGCAGTCAAGATTGAAAATAAGTAAATAACTCAAGCTGAGACAAAAAGTCGCTACAAAAATGCCAAATATAGTTGGAAGAATTTATGCTAGAAAAAACTTGCATTGTCACTCAGATGTAACATTGCATAGACGGTCAAGTCCACCTAAAAATTGTTTAGGGAAAACGCAATAGTAAGTTCGTGTGACACTGTGTCAATAATAACTTCACCGCGTTCATTAATATTCGGTCATAATATTAAACATCTAAAAGTAAGTTTTAGAGCAAAAAGAGTTATATTCCACATGCGTACCACTGGCACTTGTTGAGGCCCGGTTTTGTGAAATGAGAGCGAAAACTTCTTGCATTAGCACGTCCTTTTAAATGTGCTATCGTCTAAACTTTTTCTTCAGCTTATGGGTGTTTGGATTAACCTATTTAGAACAGTGTAAGGGTGTTTAGTTTAGCCTAACAAGAAAATATATAATCTCCTTAAGGGTAGGAGTGTTTGGATTAGCCTATATAGAACAACGTAAGTTATTTCAAAAGGCATACATTAAGATTGACATTGCAGCTACAATTATTAACAGTATTTGAAGACTGATTGTGTCTATGTGTGTGTGCGCGAGCGCAAATAGATAATAACATCATTTCAAAATTGTAAATGTGTGCGTGTGTCAATGTGCGTGTGCAACAATAACAATTCAGAGTCGGTGTGTGTATATGAATGCATAGTGAAACAGATAACGGCAATTCAGAGTATATGCGTGTGGTGCTCTAATCCAGAAATCAAATGATAATAAGACATAGTTGCTTTGTTTGTGCAGACACAAAACGATGATAACAGGATCTCAGTGTGTGTGTGTGTCTGTGTGTGAATGCATACACCAAACCGTTACTGACAACGTTTCAGTATGTATGAGTGTATAACTGTAGACATAAAGGAATAACAATAACATTTAGCACCAACCGTGGCTGATCGCAGAAATAGACCCACCATATCTAAGGCGTATTGCATGACATCATTACCAACAACTGCTCCTTGAGGCTGCGCAAAAAAAACATTAAACTTATATTTTACAAAATAAGTGTTTTTTTTGTTCAACCCAACCCATAAAGAAAAGCCCGATCTGACCCGTCACCAAACTACTTTGCCTGTCTTACCACCTCTTGTTAAGAGTGTGCAAGTGTGACTTGGTTATATACGTTGAAACTTGTGTGCATACCTTATCTTCACCTGGTGTAGGTTTAGGAATATGCTCTGATTGCCGACGGGGCTTCTATGGCAGCTGCAATAGTCGCTACATCTGCTGCTACAGCAGCAAGAGAAACCGCTGCACACCTCCAAATATATATCTGCCATATCAAAGCGCAATCAAGTTCATACTTTAGTGAACAACTGAACATAAACACCTAGTTTGTGTATGTGCTAGGCTGTATAGTAAGAAATACCTATGTGCTCTAAGAAATAGAACATAGTATAGAGATTACCATCTATTCTTGTATCTCGACCCTCTTGGATTGCATGCAGGCTATGCTGGCAACAAATGAATCTGCAAAGATGATAATTACACTCTGAATTCTTGTCCAAAATGATGGAAAATGCTGTAAAGAGATGACTCGGACCTGAACACATTCCACTTTCCAATTTCTCATGAAGAACAACATTGTAGCCTTGTTCTGCCAGCATAAAAAGAAGCGTAACTGAGACTAAAATAGATAAATAATATTACGTTCTCATTATGATCAAATCTTCTGTCTGGACTAATGGATCATGCTTCATTAAACTTCATGCATTCCATCATCGGCTAAGAGAGTATCTATCAAACGGCAAAATCTAATTTGCTCTAGAATTTAGTTAAGAGTAAAAAATTCGTGTTTGTCTATCCTAAAGCCAAACGTCATTTTCGATCAAGGATATACGATATGATGAACATAACTACTCATGGTAAACATTTGATTTGATTTAAATCTTTCTGTGGACTTATGAACTTTTTTTACTGTTGGTTCTCATGCCCAATTTGAGTTGTCCAGTTTCTGCATCGTGAATCAGTTTTCGATCATGATGAAGAACAGGTATTGTGCCTGCAAGCACCATTCTTTGAAAAAGGTAGCAAGTCTCGCTTTAAATAAAGAGAACATATAGATAAGAGAGCGGTAACACTTTGTTGATGAGATTTAGATGATAAATTCAACTAACCTTTTGAAGATTGGTTAATACAAAATTTAGTAGAGACCAAAAGAGTTAAAATGTTAAAAGTCACCTAAAACGTCAGTCTTAAGGCAATTTAATATTTCTTTAATATGACCCATTTTGACCCATCTTCCAATTTACTGAATTTTACCTTTGGTAATATATTTCTCAGTACTTGTTAGTTACACTTCTTAATTGCCGCAAAAAACTGATCCAAACAACACTTAAAGCAGTTACCACAGTCCAATACAAACACCCATTAATACAACATTTTACATATCCAATAACAGTTTAATACAAATACCCCCTAATCCAGCTTCCTGAACCATTATTTAAGATATCTAAAACATTATTTTGAATGTCAAATTATCTGTTATTACAAAATTTTACAGCACCCAAACATTAAAAACCATTAGTTTTTATAAAAAATTGACATAAAATTTTCACAAAGCTACCAATTTGAAAGTAATGGTCACAGGAAAGTGCTCTAAAAGCATTTTCAAGTTCAGTAAGAGCACATACCATTTTTGCTTCCTCCTGTGCCGTTAATGGAATATTGGGACGTTTGTGTGGTTCTACCTCTTGGCCCATCGTACGCCTTCTGCAAATCAATAAGCAAAATAAAGTCAAGTAGATACTCATCGCGAAATACTATAAACTTTATACACGTAGAACGTTTGTGTGGTTCTACCTCTTGGCCCATCGTACGCTTCTGCAAATCAATAAGCAAAACAAAGTTAAGTAGATACTCATCGCGAAATACTATAAACTTATACACGTATACTCGATGTATGACATGTTGATTTGTACAAAGATGTTCGAAACCTTATGCAACTCACAGTGATGCAAGAAACTATAACACTCTGTTCTTTAGATTCTATATGGAGGGAAAAGTGAGTGAAGGAAAGGAGGGTGAAGTGGTGGGGACAGGAAATGAAAGATTATTACAATTTTACTTGTGTTCTCGAGATCTACAAAATGAAGGGGATGAAAGGTATATGAAATGCTACATAACTACTAATTTGACAACTATACCCGTTATGACCACAACAAAAAATACTAACATGTATATATGACCTGAGTTCTTACTACAGACCATAACTCATGAGTTAAACTACATACATAAATGATAAACCATAACTTGGAAACTTTATAAACATCATCTCAGTAAGACTTCAATGTGCCACACATTTCATATCTTGTAAAAAAGATTACAATTGACAAAAGAAAGGTAAAATCATATCTGCAGCCTATCTGAACCTTGACTTAGTGAACAAAATGCTAATCTTGAGCAATGACATGATTTAAGAAGAGGTAGGACAATAGTTATACTAAATACTACACAAAAAATATCACAATTCTGAGTTTGGGACGACAGCTACATATACAAAAGGACATCGACATTCAGTTACGTGTACTCATCATTTCGTTAAGGATAGATTTCCGCATATCAAGAGGGCAATCCAACAATGCTTGAGTACTTTCTGGACTTTTTAACAAAAATACAAAGGCTTTTGCTTTGAGATCTTCATCAACACCGATAAGCTCCAACTGATTATAAATTTCTCCTCCAGTCGACACATGTGGACGCGATCCAACAATTGCCTTACAATATGAAATAAAGAAAAGTATCGATTTATTATAAGCAAGCATAAATCTAATACATATTGTACATAGACAAAACTTACCTTAGTACACTCCTTCATTGCATCAGCTATTTGTTCAAAAGAACTCTGGATTTTGGAAGCGAAGTCGCTTTCTTCTTCGATTTTTTTTTTTTTGGCTTCATTTGTGAACATCGTGGAGAGGTTGTAACTTGAATGTCATCACCATCGTTGAGGTTCTCCAAATCAATCTCGTTAGTAGATAAAACTTCAACCGTCTCATCAACTATTTCTACCGTATCCTTATTGTTGATCATTCGTTTTCTCCTTTCTTTAGCTGTTTCGGATTCAACACCAGTTGCCCTATCTTTTGCAAATAGCATGTAAAGTTCATCATAATTTGAAACTGTTTTCGTTTTCCATTTTGAAGCATCAGGGTTTGCCTATTTAATACCAAGAAGATCATAAAAAATTAGAAACTTTTAACCCATGTGACATGACCATATTACTGTCATATATAGATGAACATATACTGTTTAATCAACAAAATTACCTCTATCAAGTCTTTCCACACTTCTTCTTCCGCTTCAATCAATTCACTTACGGGGTTCCAAGAAAATCCACTCAACGACTTTCCACGAAAGACATCATAGCAACTTGAAAATTTCTTTTTTATGGTACTTAAACGATTCTTTAAATTGTCTTTCGTTAAATTCAACTTGAGATTTTCATTCAATTCAACAACCATATTTTTATATGCTTGAGGTGAGAATGTTCCTCCACCCCGATTGCCTTTATCTTGTTCTTTGAGCATAGCTTTTATAAAGGCGTCATCCATTTGAGGGGTCCAAAAGGTTGATTCCCTCTTACAAATGTTATCGTCATTTTCAGTTTTTGCATTTTTTGTCATTATCAAAATCTGCAGACCACAAAAATAAACCATTGCTTGAAACATTTTTTACACACAATTGGCCAACTAAAACATTTTTTACACATAATTGGACACCTAGATTCATATTTACCGGAAATAATTTTGTTGAAGGCATAGAAAAACAAACAAAATATAAAACCAAAGAGTGTATAATAAAATAAAAAGCAACTTAAACCTACTGATATGATTTTCATATTCAAATATCATGTAGCAAAACACAAAACCAAAGCATTACCTAAAATACTTTCTACCCACAAAAAGCGTAACTAACATTAGATGGGGTTTTACAATTGGTCCAACTGAAGTTTATGTGTTATACTAATGTATAGATCAATCCTACAAAGTAAACATCCCAATATATGTAAATCACACTAGCAAAAACCTACATATCTATTAGAAAATTATTTTTTTAGAACATGGAAAAGGAAACACAAATATAAAATTAGAGTACAAATAAATATCAAAGCAAATCACACCTACTGTTTGACTTCCTTAATCAAAGATCATAAAGGTTTTTTTTTCATGTTTGATAATTGCATTATTGCCCTTTTAAGGTTAAGAAAACAAACATTCATTACTAGAAAAGATATAAACAAAATGTGAAATTGTGTCCTACCTGGAGATAATGGGTGTGGAATGAAGATGAACTTTGTGGAAGAAATTAGGGATTAGATAGTGATGAAAGAATAGTGAGTGTTTTGGGGAAGATAAGATTATATGGAGAAAGTTATAAAATGACCTTTCCTCACTTTACTGCCCAAAATTGGGCGGACGAAAATGAGTCTAAAAACCTACATATTTCCCTCCACTTTCACTCCCTTCCTTTTTGCTTTCCCTCTCAAAATATCTCGAGAACACAAATTATTTTTAGTACCTTTCCATTCCTCTCATTTTCTTTCCAATATTTATCTAAAGAACACAGTGTAAGTATTCCAAGAATGTTTGCCTGCATGAATAGAAAGTTCAATAATTCAGGAATTAAATATCGGTGGCGTAAAATAGCTTGTTGTGGGGGTCTGAAATGATACCTGAGTGCCAATACCATCATCAGTACCACCATCGGGGTTCTCAGCTTCGCGTCCATCTTTCACCATCGTTGTTCTCAGCGTTGCCTCCATCTTTTTGCCACTACTATCAACATGCCTTATATGAATTAGTTCTCTATTATCAACAAATGCAATTCATTAACAAAACAGATTTCAGGTGACATCAACAATATTAACAATAGAAGGTATGTATCACAGTAATATGATAAACTGGGTACTATAAACATTCAAACAGCTCGTAACCCCTTCTACTACAACTACAGAGCGTAAGCCTTAGTAGGTTGGTTATGTAATTGTTAAAGGGTGTTTTGGATAGCCATTTTTTTCTGCTACATATGTGCCTTAAACACTCCTAATTTGACCAATGAATAAGAGTCCCAAACAAAACTGGCTTCACGTTATCAATGATATAAATAATTTTTATCTAATAACCAAATTAAATACACCAACAGGGATAAAGTGGGTTCATGTGGATAAACTGCGTTAACTGCTAACCTTTTTCCAAAAAAAGGCAGTATGTACTCTTTTCACCACACGGCGACAACGAAGTAAAAAATTCTTGCTTACCAACATACCGATAATATCTTCTACTTCCATATGCCTATCTGATTTTAAAACTTGTTTGTGGTCAGGATGATTTCTCAAAAGAGAAACAAAATATTTTTTCTTGAAGCATTCAGCACGCGTTTCGTGTAGTACATAGATAAGCATTTAGGAAAAAGGTTACAAATACACATTAGATATATACATAAGCTCAAAAGTCATACCGTGAAAACTTTTATCCAACTCGCGTAACAACTGATACTACCTCTGCAATATATATTCGACAATGGCTCCAAATCTACACAAATGAAGAACCACATTAATAAGGGGCCGTTTAGTTGGTGAAAAATTTCTTATTTTTCCAGGAAATATTTCATATGAAAAGAGAAAAATTGAAAATCCGTTTAGTTACACTTTTTTCCAACATTTTTCAAAAAATATGAAATTCTCATTCTCTAAATTTTAACTAAAAATTTGAAAAGACAATTCTACTCTTCTCACTTTTTTCATTCTCTAGGAATTTAGAAACAGAAAAACAGGAAAAAATTTCACCAACTAAACGGGACCTAAACTTTCCTAATTGTTTTTATAAAGAGTACAATTTTACACATAGGCTTGCCCTTCAGTTTATATAAGGCAACGACGCACCTCTATACATTACAAATCAAGGCAACACATGTTGCATTCCAATACTATACCCCGGACACTTGTTGCTCAGCTTTTGGGAGGTGAGAGGGCAAACCAAAACAGATACCTACATGCCTGAAATGAAACAAATACATCAAAATCCAAAAAATTAAATAATCACTTTAAAAACGCAATTTATAGAACCCCTTATAACTTTCCTGCTCCTACACAGTTATTAAGAACCCCAACATCACATTTGTTGTTATCTATTGCCATCAACTCTTAATATATTATAATAGCTATCATTATAAAGCAACTGTTGATTTCTTTCATTTGCTATGAACCAATTTTTCTATTTTATGAACATTTATGCACCTGTTTCGATGCTGTTAAAGTTCCGACGACTTATTTCGGCGTTCAAGATTTGGGCCTTTGATGATTATTAGATGCAAAAGATGAATGAAATGTAAAGAATACGTTTCTGCTTTCACAACCGCCACACACCACCACTTCAAGAAACCCTAACACACCAATTGAAAAACAATATTAGCAAACTAATCTAAAGCATCTTATACATTTAATCTTGAATGCATAAGCTGTTGCCCCGTTAATTAAAAAAACGAAACCTTGTGGTCGGAGGAGGTCGCCGGATGAAGGTCGGAGGAGGCCACTGGATGATTAACATCTGATGTCGGTGGCCGGATGCGTCTCCAACTTGAAGATTTGCACCAGATATTAGAGAGAGAGATT
Source organism: Chrysanthemum lavandulifolium (assembly GCA_022545495.1). Lineage (NCBI taxonomy): Eukaryota > Viridiplantae > Streptophyta > Magnoliopsida > Asterales > Asteraceae > Chrysanthemum > Chrysanthemum lavandulifolium. The sequence continues at coordinate 208,512,482 of CM040240.1, forward strand.
AGTTTTAGAGAGAGGGGGTTAATCGCTTTTTTTCTTGTGTCTTTATGATGTTTACAAGCCAAACAATTTGAAAGTTGGCCTCACAATTGTTCTCTAACTTACGTTAATAAACTTTTTTTTTTTTTTTTTTTTTGAAACATTCAATAAACTGACCACATATGCAAGAAACAATTGTTTATAGTTTATGTATAAATAATTTTAAATAATCAAGCCATAATTTTTTTTGACCACACACAAATGCAATAAACCTTGATTTTTTATTCTCAATAAATTGTTTCTAGATTTTTTATTCTCATTACTGTATAAAAATGTGGTTACACAAAATTATTGTCTGGCTTGTGAGTAGAATACATATTTTTAAGCCATATTTTTCTTTCTAGAATCTCCTAGATGCATTTGTCACTAAATTTAAAAATCATTTCCCACCAAAAATTTGAAATAGTTATGTCCCTCCAAATCTTTCTATTTATATGTAAGTTGCTTAAGTTAAATTTATGTCATACTCATCCATGCATCTTTACTCTCTTTTTAAAAATGAATCTTATTAGAAGTTCAAGCATTAGAAACAATTTGAGCAATTTTGAACGGCAATTCATTGCCCATTTATTATTGCAAGAAAGTATAGATGGAAAATTAAAGAAAGGAACAATACCGGTGATAGCTTCAAAATTCGGTGTATGCAATCAGACCGTAAGTCGCATTTGGCATCAAGTTAAACATCATGGATCAATGATTGACGTGTCTTCGAAAAGGTTAAATGTAGTTGGACGAAAGCGAAAACAAGTTGATGTGACTTAAGTTTTAGAAATTCCTTTGCGTCTCCGAACAAATATCCGGTCTCTTGCAAATTCAATTAGCTTTGCGAAATCAACGTTGCATAGAAGAATTCAAGAAGGTGCGCTCAAACCACACACAAATGCAATCAAGCCGACTCTCACTAATGAGAATAAAAAATCAAGGTTAGAATTTTGTGTTATCGATGCTTAGTCCACCTTTGCCCAATACTACTCCTACATTCAATAATATGTTTAACATTATTCACATTTATCATTGAAATTTTCTGTTAGTAGATTTCTGGATATATATTTTTGTTTGATTGAACTTTCGTGCCTTTTTCTAAGTGATAATATGTGCTCATAATTGCCTATTATATGCAAATCGTGTAATACTTCGTCATTGTCATTTCGTGTAATCCTTTAGAGTTTGTGATCATGCGTTATATTAGCATAAGAACAATGTATTGAGTGTCTACCTTATTAATCTCCGTTATCTTATCAATGCATTTGCGTAATTACAAATAGGGGATGCTCGTGGTTAGGGAAGTGGGCGGGCAAAACTACATGTATGCCAACCAGATAAGTTGTGGTATTATAACGATACATCATAGATGAAGCATTGGAAATAAGAAAAGGATAGAAAGGCAAAAAGAAAGAGGCATGGAAAAGTTGCCATAAAACATTAGAAACAACCAACCAAGAGATTAGAAGAGGTTGAAAGAGATGAAGATAAATGTTGGAGTGGGGCGGAAGATATTGAAATCTATTCTTATGATGAGTTGTATTGGCGTACTCTCACGAGTCAGAGCCTAAATTTTCTCTCTAGAATATTGATTGTTTTTTGCTTAGGGCTCAATGCTCATGCATCAACAATTTATTTTGACTACCGTCTCGCAGGTGAATTATAGGCCGTCAATGTTATGAGTATATATAAACGCATAAATGTTTTTTATTTCAATTTTAAAACTTTTTTTGTGTGTGTGTGTGTGTGTGTAATATGAGGTTTTTTTTTAATGTGTTATAGGAATGCTACTAGTTACTCGTATAATATTTGTACACGTACAGGATTTTGACATGCAATGATTTTAGTTTTATATTGTCATACATATTTTTAATAAGTTTAACAATATTATCTGAAAGATCAACCACAACACAGACACACGGTGATGTCTAAGCTGGTATAATAATATCGAAAGAACAAGTCAAATGGGTTAGAAGTTGTGCAAGACGTGTTCGAAAATTTTCTTAAATATATTGCTTAGAGTAAAAGATTTAGGACAAAAGTGTTATACCTAAGGATGTTTGGGTGAGCTTATTTATACAACTTATCAACTTAAATGTTTTATCAAAACACAATGAGCTAAAGCAGACTGTTGCCTACTGTTTAAACAAGCTCAACCAAACACTTCCCTTTCACCACCATACTTCAGTCTTCATAGTCTTTAATCTTGATCTTCAGTCTTTGTCTTTAGTAATAATAGTTGGTGAGGAGTTTTGGGATTCAGTGAGTTATTGTCATCACTCACTGAATCCACCACCTTCTTCTTGACTCAGTCTTCACCCCTTGAATTCCGACTCACTGAGCGGAGAGACTTTTCTTATTCGTCTCGTACTGAGCGTCCCGAAGATGACTCACTGAGTGGTTATGCGCTCAGTACTTGTTAGTGTTTAAGGTTATAAGCACTTAGGGTATTTTCTATTCAAATCCTAGAATAAAGGGGTTTGGGTATTCACTGAACCCAACAAATTCAAATTCCCTTTGTCTACGTAATTAAGTACTCCAAGTGTTTTAATCTTTTCAAATCGGGTCAATTGATGTTATCGTAGGGATGGTAGAGTAAAAAGGTATGAAAAAAATAAAAAATAAAATAATAAAAATTACACGTTTTGTCCTTGTGGTTTGCTCAGATTTCATGTTTAGTCCCTAAGTCGTTTTAATTACACCAGAGATACCTATTTTTGAAACCTTACACTCATTTAGTCCCTATTTTGGATGGGCTGTTAGTTTCTCCGTTAAGTGTTTGCACCGTTAGCCCTCCGTTAAAAAATTTTGCACCGTTATTCATATTTTTTCAAATAATAGTTTTCGCCAGTTAGTCCCTCTGTTAATAATAGTTTTCGCTCGTTTTTTTTTTACGTTTTCGTCTGCTTTTATATGTTTTCGTCCGTTTTTTACGTTTTTGTCAATTTTTATCCATTTTCGTCCGTTTGTTATCAATTTTCGATCATTTTTTTTATGTTTTCATCCGTTTTTTTATCCTTTTTCGTTTGTTTTTTATCCGTTTTTGCATTCTTTTTTTTTTTACGTTTTTATCTGTTTCAATTCGTTTTTTAATCCGTTTTCGCACGTTTTTTTTACGTTTCTATATGTTTTTGTCCTTTTAATAAGGGGCCGTTTAGTTGGTGAAAATTTTCTTATTTTTCCAGGAAATATTTCATATGAAAAGAGAAAAATTGAAAATCCGTTTAGTTACACTTTTTTCCAACATTTTTCAAAAAATATGAAATTCTCATTCTCTAAATTTTAACTAAAAATTTGAAAAGACAATTCTACTCTTCTCACTTTTTCATTCTCTAGGAATTTAGAAACAGAAAACAGGGAAAAATTTCACCAACTAAGCGGGACCTAAACTTTCCTAATTGTTTTTATAAAAGTACAATTTTACACATAGGCTTGCCCTTGGTTTATATAAAGGCAACGACGCACCTCTATACATTACAAATCAAGGCAACACATGTTGCATTCCAATACTATACCCGGACACTTGTTGCTCGACTTTTGGGAGGTGAGAGGCAAACCAAAAGCAGATACCTACATGCGAAATGAAACAAATACATCAAAATCCAAAAATTAAATAATCACTTTAAAAGCATGATTTATAGAACCCCTTATAACTTTCCTGCTCCTACACGGTTATTAAGAACCCCAACATCACATTTGTTGTTATCTATTGCCATCAACTCTTAATATATTATAATAGCTATCATTATAAAGCAAGCTGTTGATTTCTTTCATTTGCTATGAACCAATTTTTCTATTTTATGAACATTTATGCACTGTTTCGATCTTTGTTAAAGTTCCGACGACTTATTTCGGCGTTCAAGATTTGGGCCTTTGATGATTATTAGATGCAAAGATGAATGAAATGTAAAGAATACGTTTACGCTTTCACAACCGCCACACACCACCACTTCAAGAAACCCTAACACACCAATTGAAAACAATATTAGCAAACTAATCTAAAGCATCTTATACATTTAATCTTGAATGCATAATTGTTGCCCGTTAATTAAAAAAGCGAAACCTTGTGGTCGGAGGAGGTCGCGGATGAAGGTCGGAGGAGGCCACTGGATGATTAACATCTCGATGTCGGTGGCGGATCGTCTCCAACTTGAAGATTTGCACGGATATTAGAGAGAGATTAGTTTTAGAGAGAGAGAGAGGGGTGGGTGGGTTAATCGCTTTTTCTTGTGTCTTTATGATGTTTACAAGCCAAACAATTTGAAAGTTGGCCTCACAATTGTTCTATAGCTTACGTTAATAAACTTTTTTTAGGCTAGTCCGGTCGTGACTGGGACGACCGGTCATCCCGTATGCGTCATTTCTCTCCGTGACGACATGACCCGGATGCCCGATCGACGACCTTTTTTTTTTTTTTTTTTTTTTTTTTTTTTAATTCAAACATTTTAACATTAAATTTAAATTTCATTCAAATTAAAAAACATTACATTCTGAAATTAAAAAAAAACATTACACATTTAATTTAAAAAATATATATATATTACAATACGAAATTCAAATAAACATTACGTAACTTATTTAAATAACGTTAAAAACATTACAAAAACTCTTCATCGTCTTCGTCATCGTCGCTATCGACTTGATTCACTGCTTCAACATGATGGCATATTAAAAATTGTGTTTCGTGGGTATTTCGTTAGAATGGTTGATTGAATATAGATGAGCAATGGTGAGTGGTGATTTGTGTTTGAGGTGAAGTTGGTATTTATAGATTGGTAAAATTGGTTTAAAAAGTTTTTTTTTTTTTTTTAATGACTAAACGGTCAAGTTTTTAAAAACACCCAAACGGTCAAATAAATGTGGTTGAGAAAGTGGGATTTGGATGCATTTAACATCGAGTGAAAATTCACTCGATATTGCAAATTTCGCTATGCCAACCGATGTGGCAACCGAGCTTCGCATTCGACATAACCGATCTTAACATCGGTTGAGGACATATAATTTTGACGCCCAACCGATCGAAACCTATCGAATGCGTCCAGCCTTAAACATTCAATACACGGACCACACATGCAAGAAACAATTGTTTATTGTTTACGTATAAATTATTTTAAATAATCAAGCCATAATTTTTTTGACCACATACAAATGCAATAAACCTTGATTTTTTATTCTCAATAAATTGTTTCTAGATTTTTTATTCTCATTATTGTATAAAAATGTGGTTACACAAAATTATTGTGAGTAGAATACATATTTTTATGTGTGAAGTGAATACATATTTTTAAGCCATATTTTTTTTCTAGAATCTCCTAGATGCATTTGTCTCTAAATTTAAAAATCATTTCCCACCAAAAATTTGAAATAGTTATGTTCCTCCAAATCTTTCTATTTATATGTAAGTTGCTTAAGTTTAATGTATGTCATACTCATCCATGCATCTTTACTCTCTTTCTAAAAATGGATCTTATTAGAAGTTCAAGCATTAGAAACAATTTGAGCAATTTTGAACGGCAGTTCATTGCCCATTTATTATTGCAAGAAAGTATTGATGGAAAATTAAAGAAAGGAACAATACCGGTGATAGCTTCAAAATTCGGTGTATGCAATCAGACAGTAAGTCGCATTTGGCATCAAGTTAAACATCATGGATCAATGATTGACGTGTCTTCGAAAAGGTTAAATGTATTCACTGAACCCAACAAATTCAAATTCCCTTTGTCTACGTAATTAAGTACTCCAAGTGTTTTAATCTTTTCAAATCGGGTCAATTGATGTTATCGTAGGGATGGTAGAGTAAAAATGTATGAAAAAAATAAAAAATAAAATAATAAAAATTACACGTTTTGTCCTTGTGGTTTGCTCAGATTTCATGTTTAGTCCCTAAGTGGTTTTAATTACACCAGAGATACCTATTTTTGAAACCTTACACTCATTTAGTCCCTATTTTGGATGGGCTGTTAGTTTCTCCGTTAAGTGTTTGCACCGTTAGCCCTCTGTTAAAAAATTTTGCGCCGTTAGTCCTATTTTTTCAAATAATAGTTTTCGCCAGTTAGTCCCTCTGTTAATAATAGTTTTCGCTCGTTTTTTTTTTACGTTTTCGTCTGCTTTTATATGTTTTCGTCCGTCTTTTTACGTTTTTGTCCATTTTTATCCGTTTTCGTCCGTTTGTTATCCGTTTTCGATCATTTTTTTATATTTTCATCCGTTTTTTATCCTTTTTTGTTTGTTTTTTATCCGTTTTCGCACTCTTTTTTTTACGTTTTTATCTGTTTCAATTCGTTTTTTAATATGTTTTCGCGCGTTTTTTTTACGTTTTTATATAGTTTTGTCCTTTTTTGTTACGTTTTTGTCCGTTCTATCCGTTTTTGCCCCCTTTTTTACGTTTTCGCCCGTTTTTTACGTTTTTGTCTGTTTTTATCCGTTTTCGCTTATTTTTTTTACGTTTTTGTCCGTTTTCATTGGTTTTTTATGTTGTCGCCTATTTTTTTAACCTTTTCATCCGTTGTTATCCGTTTTTATTCGTTTTTTATCCATTTTTGCCTTTTTTACGTTTTTCATCCGTTTTTTTACGTTTCATCATTTTTTGTTCGTTTTTTATCCGTTTTTGCCCTTTTTTACTGTTTTCATCCGTTTTCGTCTGTTTTTATATGTTTCCGTCTATTTTTTTAAGTTTTTGTTCGTTTGTTATCCGGATAAAAATGTAAAAAAATTAACGAAAAAGTAAAAAACGGGCGGAAACGGGAAAAAAACGAACGAAAAAGGATAAAACGGATAAAAACGTAAAAGACGGATGTAAAACGGATAAAAACGTAAAAAAAAGACGAAAAATGTAAAAAAACGGGCGAAAACGGATAAGAAGCAAACGAAAAAGGATAAAACGGATAAAAAAAGTAAAAAACGGATGAAAAACGTAAAAGAACAGATAAAAACGAATGAAAACGGATAAAAAACGAACGAAAATAGGTAAAAACGAATAAAAACTAAAAGGTTCCATCAAAACCACCGATACAAACAGAGACAATTTGACAAACCACCTGAACCTTATTATAAAATAGCGAAACGTGTATGTACAAAATTTAAAAATGCTTAGAATCTAGAAAATGCATCACATGATTTAAGGGCTAATTCGAAAAGGGGACAAAAGGTGGATATTGATAACTTTGAGGTACAAAATAAAGTCTCTTCATGTGCGAATGTGTGATTCCACTAGAATATTGACACGTGTCCGGACAACAATACTCTTTCAATTATTAGTTGGACAACAAACCGGACCATAGATACAATATCCGATGTAGCGGATGTGCGACGACGGTGTGAGATTTCCGCTAATGTGCGATTGAAAAGTGGATCCGCAAAAGGTTTCATTGGGAACTATCAAAATCTTTTTTTCGATAATCAAATCCTTTTTTTTTTTGTTTTTAATTTAGTTTTAATTTAGTAATTCAAATTTATGCATTATTAAATCATATTTACACACACAAATCCACACACACATTATCCAAACCGTAATTCTTTCAATTTTTTTATACAAATGGTATGTTTATCCCTTAATTAGTTCTAATTTATGTTTAATCTCTGTTTTTGTTTGAATTACAGTAATGTTTTGATAACCCGCTGTTTTGGGGATTTTTGTTTGATAGTATTGTTTTTGTGGGTTTTTGGATTAGGTTAATTTTTTGGATGTGATAACCCCTTAATGACCCCTTAATGATAACCCATGTTTGCTAACCCCTTAATGATAACCCCTGTTTGATAACGCCTGTTGGATTAGGTTAATTTTGTGGGTGTTTGAACTACAGTTATTTTTTTGATAACCCTTGTTTTTGTGGGTTTTTGGATTACCTAATAATGCACATTATCAACATAGATATATTGTTTAAGTTATTATTGTTGGTTAAGTTATTATTGTTGGTTAGACATTATGCGCAAACTTCTATAAAAGTCTTTAGATGAATCAAAGTAAAAACACCCCTTAACTGGTTTAATGTCCCGGTTTAATTGAGTCAAGAAATGCAAGTTGGGAATTTGATAAAGGGCCATCATTTTGGGAATATGAAATGTGCCGAAAGGGATGAGTGTGTATGTGAGGAATTATGTGTATAATTAGGATGAAGAATGAATGGATAAGTGTGTTATATAAGCAATTTTTAAGATCTGGTTTTAGCCACATGTATGTAGTTCTTATGCAGAAAAGTAGTGAGCTTTATTACGACATTCACACAAATAAGATAAATAGCTAGCTTATTGTCATAAGCTGTATTTGAGTATGAGTCTTTTAATAAAGTCAACTAGGGTCATTTTTCACTTTTCTATTTAGTCATTTTCCCAGTTTTAGCACAGTTATTTTAGTCAACATTAATTTGTCAAAAAAAATTTTAAAAATAAAAATAGAAATTTAACCAGCTTATTTAACTTTTCACAAAAGGAAAAATTCGGAAAAATCATTTTGTATGGGTGCTAGTGGTACAAAATATTCTTGGGTTTGAGTTGCACCTGTTGTACTAATAGACATTTTCTTAAGCTCACCACTAGTTGTCATAAGCTCCCTAGTAGCTGGAATTAGGGGCAATAGGAACATGGTTAGGTTAACTATAAGATTTAATAAGCTCAGTTTCGTATTCACACCTTACCTTATTAATAATTTTTGTCCCTCAGGCACCACAGTATCACCCATAGTACTTATTTGCTTGGTGTACCTTATTTGCTTATTTTGCTTTGTTACTCTCATTACTGTCAGCCTCCATATCACTTCATGTTATCACTTCATGTTCATATGATTTATAAATTGCTTTGTATGTATAGGAATCTGATGCGAAGCTTCACGTTCGAAGCAAACTGCGTTACTTTCAATTGATTAAAGACAGATTAAATGAAAACCGTCGTAGACTGTTTCGGTCAACATGCTTTGGTCCATGGTTGGATTTGAATTATTTTGAGAACGATGAGAGTCTTATACATTATATGCTTCAAAAGCAAATTAAGTCTGATGATGACCACTTTGATTTGCCACTACTTTATAATGTTAATGGACATGATCTTCATTTTGGACGTCAATTTCACCTCATTCGCTTTTAAATTTGGAATGCCTAGTTTAGTAAGTTTAGAATTGGTGATATCATATTTCGTGACCGTGTATTTCCGCATAAGGTAGGTGAGAACTTAAAAGCATAGATCTTCTATGTTTGATTGAGGATGAAGTGCTTTTACCAAAGTATCGATGAAGACGATCCGAGTTTGCCTTTGTTATCTCTTGAGGTCATATTTATGGGCGTGACTTGTTATCCGTGGTGGATGATACATATCTTAGGATGGTTGAGAAGTTTGAAGACTGGAATAAATTTCCTTGGGGGGAACTCATTTGGAGACAGTTGTACGATGACATTCGAAATATCAAGTCAACTCAGAAGATGGAATATTCGTTGTCTGGATTTGTTTTTTGTTTCAAGGTTAGAATTGTTTCACAAATTTGTTTTTAACTATAATTATTTGTTTTATGTTTTGCTAAAATATGTTTTTAACTAAAATATGATATTATATATATCTATTTTTGTTTTCAGATATGGATCTTAGAGTCTTCTACATAGAGCTTGCTTTGGTGGAGTAAGGAAATAGGTGTTATCCCAAGAGCACTTTCATGGTCTAAGAATGTTTCATTTCAAAAATTGGAGAATTTCGGGTAGCTTTTTCCTGAGGCAAGTGTTTATACTATCTTTGTAAATGTACTAGTTGACTATGATTATGGTTAATGCTTATCTTACTTCATGTTTGTATTGTATTTTTGTTAGAACAAAGAAACAAACAATGATCTATATCCGACGAGAGCTGAGGCTGATTCAGAGTGGTACACAGGAGGCATTAGGTTTTTTAACTGGTATGCACCTAGACCCCCGCCTGTTGTCCATGGAGATCTTTTTGAGGATTATCTGCGTAGACGAGCAGAAGCTCGCTCGAAAATGCATAGTATGTCAGAACCAGAGCAGAAGGCTCGTGTTACTCTTCAGGATCGTGTTAAGACATTGCAGGATATTTGCAATGGTTTGTTGATTTTACCTGCAGAGGTCAAAAGTTTGAGAGCACGGGTTTGGAAACTTGAAACCATTATTCATGTATTTTTATAACGATAACCATAAACACCACGTACATATTTAAGAGTTTACTAACTGATTCATGTTCTTGATCTTCTGTATATACGACAGTGTTTTATAAGAAAAAAATATGATGGACATACTCAGCAGTACAAATCACTGGTTAGTATTATTTTTTTTCTTTACATGTATGTAACAAGAGGCGGAGATAGTTATCTGAATTGCTTACATTTTATTTTAATATATTTTACAGCATAGTGATGATAAGGTTACTGATCTTGGTGATGAGTATTGCTCAAATTTAAATGATAATTTCCTAAATTTGTTTGATTCGGCAATCAAATCATCACGGGAGAAAAGTATTGATGATTTCCAAGAGGTTTTTACAACTTTTAGTTTTAATACATATTACCTTTTTTTTTAATTTTATTTCTGACCACGCACTTTACTTCATGCAGAATGAGTGTGTCGAAGATGAGAAATATGTCGAAGAGGTTTGTACAGCCTGAGCTACATTACATTTAAATGGTCTTTTAAAGTAAATACTAAGTTTGTTTTTATTTCCATGCACACAGAATGATTGTGCGTTTTTGGCTACCCAAGATCGTGTAGCAGCTGAAAAGCAAAAGGCTGAGATTCGACGGTTGCAAAGAGTCAAGGAAGAGAGGCTACGGGTCTTGATGGAAGAAGAAAAAACTGTGAATAGTAGAAACCATATGTTGAAAGCCCCTCACATGAAGCTTGCTTTGCAAAATTGTGTATCAAAGAAGAGGCATCATCAACTAGTACCTAGGCGAATTTACTAAGTAGATGCTCTGTGAAAGTCCCTCCTCCGGAGCAACTCAAAAGAAAATGATATCCATGATCCTTATATGATTAAGGCGTGTAGTGATCTCAAACCTTGGCAAGAGGTATGTCATACAATAGCATATGTAGATGTTGTACTCAAGGTCATTTATGTATCAAGATCCGTGTGTGTGTCTGTTGTTTCATGTTTATTTACTTATATTTTGTATACCATGTAGGATCTAAAAGGCCATCCAAAAGGATTGATAAAGTTTTTGTCCATCGTGAGTTGGAGGATTTTATACAAAATTCTTGGTGTCCTCGTTGCAAGTTTCCTTGGTCCAATGATATTGTTGTTGATCGTCTTTTTCGGGATTTGTTTTGTTGGGCTTGACGCTAATCGTGAAGGTCGGTTCCGTGACGAGGTAATTAAAATAAGCTTTTTTTAGTATATGGTTTTCTTTTATGCGATTTAGTCTATATGCGCTTTGTTTCCTTTTAAATATTGTTGATGATTATGATTCTGTGTATGCTTTCTTGCCTCCATTATGCACGCGTATGAACGCTTTACCTCTTTTGTTTGTGGTTAACTGTTTGTAGTGGTGCACACAGTGCTGTCAGTCTTCCAATTAGCCATTCATTTGTGCACGCATCTTAATCTTTTGTATGTTCCTTTTTTATGTATGGGTTTGTAGTGGGTTTTATACTGTTTGTAGTGGCCTATGTATTGTTCCTTTTATTTTGTATAAATGTTAGTTATGTCCTCCGTTCAGTCCTTTGTAGTTTGGTCCGGTTGCACATTTGCTTTGGTAGTTATGTCGTGCCTTTGTTGTCTAGGTGAGCTTGGTTTTGCGTGCGATAGTGATTCTCTTCAGGATCAGATGTGTCTTTTTTTTAGAGGGAAGTCATTGCTGCTCGTGAGTGGGAAAAAATGGTTCGCGTGCACTGTTTTGATATTGTTGCACGTATTAGGTATTTGGATGACTTAATCCATGAGGTTCTTCAGGAGCGGCGCGATCCGGTATCGGCTAATTCCGTTACCTTTCTCAGAGAGGTGCGGGCACATGGCGTTCTAAGCGGTCACGTTACGGGGAATGTTACGCGAGGCACATGCCGCTTCGTCTTCTTCGCAATGGGTTATATCAATAGTATTCATGCGTTGTAATGGTTGTTGTGTGTGATTGAAATGTGATGTATCCGGAGCATAATTTAAAGTTAGAGTCTAGTTGTAGTTAGTGTTTGTGTGATTGGTTCTGTTTAACTCTTTCGCATAGGTGTTGTGGTGTTTGATTTGTGAGTGGTGTGTGCTGGTCTGTGTTTGAATTATGTTTGTAAAAGTTCTATTTAATATAAAGTGCGGTGTTGCATTTTTTTCGATTTGTTGCTTTGTATTTCTGTATATAGCTGATGGTATTGTGTGGATATGTGCCTTACATATGTTTTTCTTACATGTCTACAACATATTGAGCTTTGGGTGATGTATTTGTGGCACTTCAGACCATCTTTTGCAGATTGGTCCATCGTTAGCAGTTATTTCTTGACACTTCTACTTCAAGATTCAGTTCCACTATTTTATGCTAATAAAGAAGTTTACCAGTTGGCATGGGCTGATGTTGATCGGGTATTTATTTCCAACACATCTTATATCACTTTAATTTTTTCATTTGGAATTGATGTTATTTTTATTTATATTGCTTGCAGGTGTTCATTCCGATAAATGAACCTAAGAAGCATTGGTCGCTTGCCCAGTTTCACATACAATCCGGAAATGTTATATTTTATGACAATGCTTATCGTTGTGAAGATGAAGGTCGTGATTGGTATCTCAATATGAGGAATTGTTTGGAGGTCAATCTTCCCTTGATTCTACTGGAGACAGGTGTGTTTGACAAAAATAAATCGACCGAAAACCTACGGATCAAGTTTCATCTTGCAGAATGTTCCAAAGTAGGGAGGTTTATTTGGTGATTGCGGAGTCTTTGTGCGCATGTTTCTTTCTGAGTTAGTAAACCACCGATTATATTTGCTATTACTAGTTTTGCGGTCATAGCCTTAGTTGCCTTACCACAAGTGTTTTGATTAAGATAGCCATGACACGGACCACTAAGATTAACATAAACATAAAATTTCATGAAACATACGATTACATGACAACTACTTAAGTTACAAACTAGGACCCAAACACTCGTGTTAGGCATCCTCGACCCACAACACTTTTATTGGAAAACACACTAGCCAACACCGACATACACCATTGCATCATCGACCCTACCATGGCAACAAACCCTTAATCTTATCGTGAAAAGGTCAATCTCCGACCCCTTAGTTCGAACTCGCTAGCGATTCCTCACTCCATCGGTTTGATGTAATCTTTCCTTTGAAGTTCATTTGAAAACTCGCCATTTTCTTAGGTAGAAAGCGTGCATTGCGATCTGCAACTCCTCCACAAAATAACCCTCTCACGATTCATCGATCCACCTTCATGCAAACCCTATTAATATCCGCCGCCTGCTGCCAATACTCGACCGATGCCCTCCGACAATACAAGATGAACATATCCTCCCATTGATAAGATTCTGTCGCCTCACGTAACTCATTCAACCTAAATTGTCCTGCCATAAATTTTGTTACTTTGATCCAAATATTAACCAAAACTTGAAGCATGAATAGATGTATATCCATGCTTAAATAGCATAATCCATGACAAAAGATCCAAAAAATAATCACATGCAAAGCCTTAATGAAAGGCTGGGAATTAACCAAGGTAGAAAACAAAGAAACAAGCATATTTCAGTTTGACCAACTTTATGAGGTCTGATTTGTTACTGTCATTCTTTTTATCTTTTTCTTACAGCTTCATTTGATTAGGTCTGATTAGTTTTTAAACCATTTTTGACTACATACTGTTGAACATGTAAGTCATTTTTTAAAACCACAATTATATAGGCATCATAAACAGGTCATATAGTTACTCTAACCAAACTACAACAGTATCTCATTTGGTTGTGTTTCCTATACTGTATACCAACAGATCCACAATCCATCTTCACCACATACTGATAGTCCTTATTTATTAATTAGAGTTGGATTGTATTTGTCCACATATTCATAGTCCTTATCTAAAGAAGTGGAACCTTACAACATATACAAGTTTATAGTGACTTTTATAGTGAAATCCACATTTTATATCACTTTAATTTTGTCTAATTGGTGGTTTGTATCTTGAACTAAAATGGATCTTTGTAACAACATATAGCGAGCCTTTTGTTATAGTGACTTGTTACGATTAAATCCACATCTTATATCACTTTAATTTTGTCTAAGTGAAATGGATCTTTATATTAAATGCCTAAGTGACTTTTCTAATCTAAAACCATTCATTGATCAACATGGTTACAAGAGTTTTATTAAATTTGGTTTAAGTGATACTTAAACCAACATACATACATCATATGTAACCAAAAACTCCCCTTCCCTTGGCTTCGCTCCCCTTTCTTAAACAGATCGTTTTTTCCCTTCCATTTTATCGAAAGCTTAGCTTTGGCATCTTCAACCACATATGGTTTGATACCATTTTCTTCACAAAATTTCTTGCTTGGAAGGCCAAGAACTTTCTTCCTTTCATCAAAAGCTTTCATTGCAATTTGTTTGGGGGTTAGGTTACAACTAGTTGCTTCATTTTTTGAGCTTGAGCCAAACTTTGGATACTCAATTTCCAAAGGTGGCTCAATTGAATTTAGTGGCCAAACCTCCTCGCAGACGAGTCATTGGAATGTTTTGAACTCATTTTGATCGTTTTTTTTGTTTTTGTTAAATATATGTGTGATGAAAATGGAACCACTGAGATTATGGCCTTATATAGTGGAGGATAAAATTGTTTGGTGAGTTATGGATATTGAAATGAAACTGTTTTGAGTCACTATTTTAGTCAAAAATCAGCTCTGTCATCATGACTGCATTTTGTATCATCAGCTTTGGTAGTGATTCTGTCAGCTTTAGCACAAATAATTGAGTTGTTTTATTGTAATTCAGCTTTAGCATAAAAATAGGAAACTGGTTGTACAAAGATTACTGGGATATGGATTTTGGCATATATTTAGAGTTCTATTGTAAGTATTCAAGGAAAAGTAGTAGTTGGCTAATATAAGTATGAAAGGAAAAGTAGTAGTTGTGGCCTTGGGGCACTCAAAATGGCTTAGGAAACTGGCTTAGATGTGGTTCATTTGCATAAGTAGGATGTAAAGGTGAAAACATGGATGGGTTGTGTAATGGGTCAAATGGGTAAAACAATTTTCAGGTCAAAGGTCAAAAAACCAGCTTAGGAAACTGTATAGTACTGGCTTAGGAAACTGTAACGGTGAAAACATTGATGGGTTGTGTAACGGTTGGCTTATGGAAACAGATTGGGTCACTCAATGTATAGAAATGTCATTTTATGGCTAATAGAAAGTTAATTTTGCTGTATTGTTCTGTATACAGGTTGGCTTATGGAATTCCTTTGCATGTTGATAATCCAACACAGGTGCACTTGCATATCGAGAGTCATTGATCCGTTATTATTTCCAGAACAGGATATGTTGTGCTTGAATTATTTGTGACTTGTTTTTTAGGCCACAATTTGTATTTTTGAACATAATTCCACGAGTTTTTCCGGAGAACATCGTTGTGGCTTGTAGCAGGCTGACTTGTGTGTATGGTTGTCATGTATGTTGAAAAACTGTTTTATGGCTTGTAGCTGTCTGGATAATGTATGGTTGTAATGTATGTTGAAAAACTTAGTCCATTAAGAATGTTGCATTACTTGGTCTACAATACTTGTCCAAAATGTGTGCCATTGGCACTTTGACCTTATCAATTATACATAAAGAGAGGTCTCATACTTTAAACTACATTCTTGCAAGTACAACACAACTTCATTCTAAACAAACAAACTCGTAGCCTTGTGACATTGATTGTCTCTTGTTTTCTGGACTTCACTTCAATTATGGGTCAGCCAAGTTAACATGCTCGTAGCCTTGTGACATTGATGGTTGTAATCCTTGTGAGCTTCCGGGTGGGTTTTGTGATCGTCCGTGATTGCTTTGGGAGCCGCCTCCTGTAGATTTCTTTGCCTGTAATTTATAAAACAATATTATCAAGCTAATACATTGTTCAATAAACCAATGACAAATAATAATAATCAGGTTAGAACGTATTAGTTACCTTTTTTTTAGGCAATGGCGCATTACAAACTCCTCGGGTGTGACCACGTACACCGCACCGTCCGCATGCATTTTCTTCTGGTACCTCACCTTGAGATCGAATCCGATCTCGTTCTTCGGTCTTCCCGCTTGGCGCTTATCCATATTTGGTGGCTTTACAACCTGCAAACCCGTTGGAAGCTCCCAACTTGGAATTTCTCCAACGGGATATACCAACCCTTGGTATGTAGCTTTTAGATTGGTTGTTCTAAACCAACCTTTAGCCAAATGATTACAACTTGTCAATCCTTGAGCTCTACAAACAGCTATAGCATGACCACATGGCAAACCAGAAAGTTGCCATTTCCGACATGTGCATGTATCATAATCTAGCCTTACAATATGTTTTTTTCTACGATCATCTACCTCATATATCCTTTTATGTTCAATGGGATTCACTGTCCAATTAGCACTCTTAAACATTCTGTCCTTCACTTTTGCACTAGCCCAGTCACTAAGGTCACCCGGAGTTGCATCTAACGTTTGACATAATAATAATTAATTAACAATAACTATAATAATAAGACATCTATAAAATAAAAAAGATATAGTTTAATAATATATAAAATCATTTAAGTATATACCTTGATACTTTTGTCGTTTCTCACAAAACCATCTTTGTAGAAGCCTCTATAGTATTCCATTAGCATTGAAATCGGAACTCTTGAACATCTTTTGTTAAACTGTTGGTGATTACGCCTTTGTTCAAGTCATATAATTGTAACGATGTCTGTGCAATGACCCCTTGACCAATTAGTAATGCGGCGTCCACCGGTTTGTTGTAAGCTTCCTCATTTCTTCGTTCAATTTGTGAGAATGCTTCTGCAAACTCGTCGGTTGTGTAACATTTGCAAGTCTTCCAATATAAGGCCTTAATCTTTCTCCCTTGTCCGAAATTGCAATTTAACATCAAATGCCTACAACAAAAACCATGAAATGCATCGGGGAAAA
Source organism: Chrysanthemum lavandulifolium (assembly GCA_022545495.1). Taxonomy (NCBI): domain Eukaryota; kingdom Viridiplantae; phylum Streptophyta; class Magnoliopsida; order Asterales; family Asteraceae; genus Chrysanthemum; species Chrysanthemum lavandulifolium. The sequence goes on from CM040240.1 coordinate 208,529,565, forward strand.
CCGTTTGACAAGCTTGTTGTATTCCTAAATGTCTATCAGATATTATAGCCAAATCTGCAACTTCACCGATGCATTCCTTCAAGTGGGTCAAAAACCATGTCCACGATCTCCCGGTCTCACTTTGAGATACACCGGTCATGAGAGGAACAATTTGATTATTTCCATCCATTCCAACGGCGAGCATATTTGTACCTAGGTATGTACCTTTAAGATGAGCTGCATCAATTACTATTAGTGGTCGCAAATGGTCCAAGAAACTCCGAATCTAGAAACATTAACAAACTATTAGTTTCACAAATAATAATATAACGAATATAAACTTTTTATTAAAATAAAATAGACAGTAATAAATTATTACCGCAACACCAAAGCCTATAAAAACCATCTCAAAATGGTCTTCATCATCTGTCTCAATGTGTGTTACCCAACCGGGGTTTTTCAACTTTAAATTATAACAATAATACGGTAATTGTGAAAAGGAATTTTTGGTCACATAGGACAACGTCTCAATGCTATATTTCTTCCTCCCATGCCTTTTTGTAAGAAATGTCGATGTTGTACTTAAGGTTGATGTCATTTACTATGTCCTTTGGCTTATATATCCATTGTGATCTCCCATCTTTGGTATCAACAAATGACCCAACAATTTTGCGGTTGCATTTCGGTGATTAGGATAGAATTGTGTTCTCGGACAAGTGTGAATGTCATTTACTTTTCCTAATTTCCATCTTATCTTGTCATCTATCTTAGATGAAATTATCTTCCAATTGCAATTGTTATGTATACAAATTACATCATACCTATATGAATCGATTTTGTGTTTAAAAGCGAAAACCTTCTAAAGAGCTTTTTCACCGATTGCATACATGCATAATTCTTTATTATCAAATTCAACACCTCTTTAGAAAACGTGAGCAATTTTGTGCGACCCTACTTTTGGTGTTTTAATATTTGGTGTTGGATGATCGGGGAGTAGGCATATAGATGAATGTGTTATTTTTCCATGCATGATTTGGGGAGTAGACAAAATAGGGTTATTTTGAAAGTTTCATTTTTGGTTGATTATATGTGTTGTCAATTTCATCACCAAATTCGTCGTATCCGTCAGGAAGTGCATTAAGATCAAATTCAAAAGTATTAGATGAAGAAGGATTTACCTTTAAGCCTTTTTTACTCTTCTTAATATACAAATTATGCAACACGGTAGACTTCCCTTTCAAAACTTGATGTACAAAAAAGGCCATATCATCATCGTCGACTATTTGGACACAATTATTTCCAACATGGTAAGAAATCCCAATATCATACTCTTCACCGATGTTGAACTTTTTCTTGGCTAGAGCAACAAGTTGTGTGTACGTAATATTTTTTGGAAGTGATACACCAAAGGTTAAATCTTGGCAAACCAAAAATACACTTAATTTACCATTCATGTTTTTTTAGGCTACACGATTTTTTTCTAAGGCAATGTGATTGTATATGTCCAAATTTTATGCATATTAGAATGGATATAATATAATTATTTAGTTCGCACGTTTGTTCAAATCGCACATTCGCACATTTTTTTACTTAAATGCCCATGTGCTTTCACCGCACCACATTAATTTACATACATAAATTTTAAAAACTTAAATGCCCATGTACTTAAATTTCACCACATGCACCACATTAATTTACATAGTTAGGGGCAATAAATTTCAAAACCTACCCACTTTATTTGTGTATTTTAATTTCAATTAAAAAATATACAAGAGGTTTAATTGAAATGGTATCGGGTACAAGTGTTTTAATTGAAGTGGTTTATCGTTATATCCAAATATTATACTACACGATTTTTTTAAGGCACCGTGATTGTATATGTCCAAATTTTATGCATATTAGAATGGGTATAATAAATATTAGAATGTCCGAATTTTATAATAAATTTCAAAACCTACCCAAATATACTTAAATTTTGGCAAACCAAAAATACACTTAATTTACCATTCATGTTTTTTTTAGGCTACACGATTGTATTTTTTAAGGCAATATGATTGTATATGTCCAAATTTTATGCATATTAGAATGGGTATAATAAATTTATTTAGTTCGCACATTTGTTCAAATCGCACATTCGCACATTTTTTAACTTAAATGCCCATGTACTTTCACCTGCACCACATTAATTTACATAGTCAGGGGCAATAAATTTCAAAACCTACACAAATATAATTATTTAGTTCGCACATTTGTTCAAATCGCACATTCGCACATTTTTAAACTTAAATGCCCATGTACTTTCACCTGCACCACATTAATTTACATAGTTAAGGGCAATAAATTTCAAAACCTACCCACTTTATTTGTGTATTTTAATTTCAGTTAAAAAATATACAAGAGGTTTAATTGAAATGTTACCGGGTACAAGTGTTTTAATTGAAGTGGTTTATCGTTATGTCCAAATATTATACTACACGATTTTTTTAAGGCACCGTGATTGTATTTGTCCAAATTTTATGCATATTAGAATGGGTATAATAAATATTAGAATGTCCAAATTTTATAATAAATTTCAAAACCTACCCAAATATACTTAAATCTTGGCAAACCAAAATTACACTTAATTTACCATTCATGTTTTTTTTAGGCTACACGATTGTATTTTCTAAGGCAATGTGATTGTATATGTCCAGATTTTATGCATATTAGAATGGGTATAATAAATTTATTTAGTTCGCACATTTGTTCAAATCGCACATTCGCACATTTTTTAAACTTAAATGCCCATGTACTTTCACCTGCACCACATTAATTTATCTAGTTAGGGGCAATAAATTTCAAAACCTACCCACTTTATTTGTGTATTTTAATTTCAGTTAAAAAATATACAAGAGGTTTAATTGAAATGTTACCGGGTACAAGTGTTTTAATTGAAGTGGTTTATCGTTATGTCCAAATATTATACTACACGATTTTTTTTAAGGCACCGTGATTGTATTTGTCCAAATTTTATGCATATTAGAATGGGTATAATAAATATTAGAATGTCCAAATTTTATAATAAATTTCAAAACCTACCCAAATATACTTAAATCTTGGCAAACCAAAATTACACTTAATTTACCATTCATGTTTTTTTAGGCTACACGATTGTATTTTTAAGGCAATATGATTGTATATGTCCAAATTTTATGCATATTAGAATGGGTATAATAAATTTATTTAGTTCGCACATTTGTTCAAATCGCACATTCGCACATTTTTTAACTTAAATGCCCATGTACTTTCACCTGCACCACATTAATTTACATAGTTAGGGGCAATAAATTTCAAAACCTACACAAATATAATTATTTAGTTCGCACATTTGTTCAAATCGCACATTCGCACATTTTTAAACTTAAATGCCCATGTACTTTCACCTGCACCACATTAATTTACATAGTTAGGGGCAATAAATTTCAAAACCTACCCACTTTATTTGTGTATTTTAATTTCAGTTAAAAAATATACAAGAGGTTTAATTGAAATGGTCCGGTACAAGTGTTTTAATTGAAGTGGTTTATCGTTATGTCCAAATATTATACTACGATTTTTTAAGCCACCGTGATTGTATATGTCCAAATTTTATGCATATTAGAATGGGTATAATAAATATTAGAATGTCCAAATTTTATAATAAATTTCAAAACCTACCCAAATATACTTAAATCTTGGCAAACCAAAATTACACTTAATTTACCATTCATGTTTTTTTAGGCTACGATTGTATTTTCTAAGGCAATGTGATTGTATATGTCCAAATTTTATGCATATTAGAATGGGTATAATAAATTTATTTAGTTCGCACATTTGTTCAAATCGCACATTCGCACATTTTTTAAACTTAAATGCCCATGTACTTTCACCTGCACCACATTAATTTACATAGTTAGGGGCAATAAATTTTAAAACCTACCCACTTTATTTGTGTATTTTAATTTCAGTTAAAAAATATACAAGAGGTTTAATTGAAATGGTACCGGGTACAAGTGTTTTAATTGAAGTGGTTTATCGTTATGTCCAAATATTATACCATCCGATTTTTTTAAGGCATTGTGATTGTATATGTCAAAATTTTATGCATCTTAGAATGGATATACTATAATTATTTAGGTACTTGTAGAAAAATATACAAGAGGTTTAATTGAAATGGTACCGGGTACACATGTTTCGAAATCCCCTATAAATATTGAATGCACACTAACAAGTAACACACAAACAAACACAAACAAACAAAAACACAAAATTTTCTCAAAAATGTCTAAAAAAGACTTCAGCCAAAAATTTCCGGAACAAAAAGACTTCGGCCAACAAGTTGATGAAGATGAAATTTTAAGAGAAATGGAGACAGTAGAAAGACAAGCTGCTCTTAAGGAGGAGGCGAAAGGAGATAGCAAAAGAGAATCTGCTCTTGGGAGGAAACCGAAATGGGCGACTTATGCTCAAGATGAAGAAGTGTTGTTAGAGATGGAGGAAGTCGCTCGAAGGAGCAAAGTGAAAGGAGGAACAAACGTCGGGACAAAGAATTGATGCTTTGTACAAAGAGTGGGATGAGAGCAGATTTGAAGGTTGTCATGAGTATCTTTCTGACGATGGTTACGACTCTAACAACTCTCAAACTTGGGATCACCCATATTATATTTAGTTGTGTCGAAGTTCACTTATCAATATTTGTTTGTTTCGTTTCTTTCATGGTTTAGTTGTGTTCTTATTTGTATTATTTGTTTGTTTCGTTTGTTGTTTGTATTAATTTGTTTGTTTTGTTTCATGGATTATATCTAATCTAGATGTCATTCTTAAGAAAGTATATATTGTAGCAACAATTTTTTTATCAATATTTTGCAATTGTCATTTACGTTCTGACGGTTATTAAGCGAAATACATATTTTTGTTTTTAAGTTTAACTTCAAGTGTCATTGTTTCCTTGTGAGAAAGTTTCTTTTAATCTTTGTTGTTAGTTTTTGTGAAGTTTATCTTGGTTCGTAGTTGTTTATTTGTTTATTTTCTTTGCGTGGCTGTTTACTGTCTAAAACGTTCCCGATTGTAATATTCAAAGATGTGTAGGGGGTTCATTATCACAGTATAGGGGCCTGTGAATTAAATTTGTATTGTTGTTTCAATTCATAGTGTTAGAACTCTCTATTGTGTTTCCTTATTTTTTTCATACATACGTTTTCAGTTATGTTTTGTAATCATTCTTTTCGATCTGGGTTTTACCATTTAAATGGGTTTTTGGATCTATATAAGGGTACCATTACCTACTCACTTAATTATATTACGGCACAACTAATCAAACAATTTCTAGATCTGTTTTTTTGACAATAATGGCCACTCCCAATCTAGATGAGCTGAAGGCGGTAGCTGGATCTGAAGACATTGCGACATGTTTCAAGCTCCTTTTCAGCAGCGAGTTGGTGGAGGGGCGCAATCTTCTGATGAGGTTGGAGGTACTGGTTGGTCAGCTTGGGGAGAAAATCCAGAAGCGCGATCGTACTCAGAATGAGGTCCATTCTTTGGGACCTTTTCATGAAAAGGGGGTGGATGCCCTAAGTTGTCTTGGCCAGATTCAAATCGTGGAGCGTGAAATCTTGCAATCTCTTGAAGGAACATTGGACTTGCTACGTGATGGGATCGAACAACAAGAAGAACATGTAACCTTGATGGAGATCAATGAAGATCTGTCAGACGGTTAGTTTCTTTGGGTAGACGTGTTTTGTGTTTTGGGTCACAATTGTGGTGTTATTATGTATATAACTAGGTAATGTTGGATTAGGGTTTATGAACATTCACCTTTCTATTTATTTACTATGGGTTTAAGGAAGGCATAATTGTAGTTCGGTGTGTGGATTTATAATTGTCGGGTTCTGATTTTGTGTACTCGAGATCTTGCTAATGTATGGTGGCGGCGTTCATGTGTCGACAATTAATCTATGAAAAAATGTGGTGCTTAGTTTATCGTTAATTGTTGTAGCTCAATTTTATTTTCATTATCCTGTCATAATTTTGTTTTGCCTTTATTGTTTTGTGGATACACTTTTAGCTGAGGTATAGCAGCGAAAAGTGGTTCGGTATCCGGGTGCCATTGTAAACGAAAATGATGGTATTTGTTCCATTGGTTGGTTAGCTTGGTTGATAGAAGTAGAGCGCGTTGTCGTTTGATAGTGGTTAGCTTGGTTGATATAAGTGGTGAGATAAAAAATTGTTCCATTGGTTGGTTAGCTTGTTGAGATAAAAAAATTTTAAAAATAAAAACACAAAGTTAACTAGCTGAGGATCTTTTACAGCTTATTTATAAGCTGTAAACAGCTAATTTAGATCAGATTTGGGGGGCAAAATCAAGTTAGCTAGGTGGATTCCAAATTTCCATAAGCTCAAGTGCTCACTCCCACTGTAGCTTGTTCAGAATAAGCTCAAAAGTAAGGCTCTTGGACTGCAACAGTAGCAACCACAACAGCAGACGTGTGGTGTAGACATATGTATCAAGTCCATGAAGGAGTTTACATGAGAAAGGCTTGTTGTTGAACATGAGAAAATGAGTTTTATCATTTGTGTAGGTACCTTTAGGACATTAAACTTTTTAACTTAATGATGCTAAAAATAAGCAATAAAGGGGCACAACCAGTAGACATACAGACCATAAATGTTTACAAAAGATCGAGGTTGAGGATTAACAGCGATTGAGACACTGTGTTGCTACTAGACCTAAACACCTATAGCACCTAAACTACTACAACACCTAAACTGTTATGAAACCAAGCTGCACAACCAAGTTACATAGTTTTAGACCTACCTGGCTATGCAACCATGTTAAGGTCAATAGTTTTTCACCTACAAGACCTACACCATTCATTGTTCACCATCTGTTGGTTTGATTGATTCTAATGATTCTACCTTCTTGTATTTTCAATAGAAAGATATCAATTGTTCACGATATGCTAGAGCAAACTCAACAGGATCATCCACCATCAACGGAAGACTGTTTGTCAAACGGTACAAAAAAATGCAGAGCCAAATACCACAATCTCCGTAATAGCCACCTTGTAATGGCACATCTTCTGCATAGCAAAAGGTTATTGAATAACTATGTGGATCAATGTTTTTCTTGGCCATCACCTGACTATCTTCAAGATAAACGGGAATATCCCTTGAAAAAGTATCCATCCAAGTATCCCACCATTTACAGCCTTCTTCATCAGGACTGTTAGGTCACTAGTTTTACAAACACAAGTAATATAGAAAGAGATAAGGCGATTGAACAAGTAAACAAGCACACATACACGATAAGAGTAGCAGTTAGGCGTAGGAATATGTGTGAAAAGAAAACTTGAACAACCAACCTCAAATGAGGGTTTACAAGAGTTTATATAGGCAAGGAGCTAGGGCAACACTCCTCTCCTTCCCTATTCCTTATTGGGCTTGGATCAAGCTTATGGGCCTTCTACATAAGCTTGACCTTAAACAAACATAAAGGCCATAATAAAGCTACCTATTACATATGAAATATAAATACTTGAAATCTTGTTTAGGAGTGATTCCAACAATCTCCCCTCAAGTATATATGAATGTGAGCGGTGAAGGCGTTGATGTAATAGTAGGCGTGGCGATCTTCGACATTCTTCTTTCTTGTGAGAGGAATTGCTTTGATCTGAACAATCTCCCGGTGTAGAGATAGTTATCTTTGAGCGGTTAAGCTTCGACGTCATCTTTAACTTTGTTCTTTGATCATTGTTCTTTGTGGTGAAAGTGATAGTATGTTGTTATCGCATCGATGCGCCTCAGTGCCTTGTTGCTCGGTGTCTCCACGTCATTCTTCAACATGCTCACACGCTCTATGGCGTTGGAATTCAATCTTGATGAAGTTCTCTAAGTCTTTAACTTTGTAGATTCTTTGGTTTGTGAAGAATCATTCGACGGTTGTGTTGCTTTTGAATAGAACTTCCATTAGTGATGATGTTGGCGTGAACATGAGAAGAATCGAGACGATCATCCCGCTCGGAGCTTCCATAAGAAAACATTTCAAGCGGTTAGTAATAAGCGGTTTAGACTTACAAGTTTGAACTTGAGAGTGTTAACAACATAGTGTGAAAACGACTCTAATTCTTACAAAGGCCGTTTAAGGCTGAGTCCCATAAGAGATAACGCGATGTGCGAAGTACATCTGATTCGAGATAGTCATTGAGGTACACCAAGCATCACCTGTGACTGTAGACCGTATGAGACACACTCGCGTAATCCACGGGAGTTACCGTGAAGTGACTTCTTTGTCGGTACATTTGATGTTGACCTGGCGGGGTTTCCATTCAATCACCGAGGATCACGGATGTGAACCTCTCATAAATGTTCTCGACAGTTGCTAAGATCATGAAGGACTCGATATGAACCATCGATGATCTTATTTGTTGATCATCAAGTGATTAAATATCAAGTGTTCTAAGAGATCTTTTGATGAATCTCGTGTCTCTAGACTCAATAGTGCGTTTTGGTTTTCCTAAGTGGAGACTAGGAGAGGATCTCCTTTTTCAATACCCGATCTCAGAGAAAGCCAATAGTTTATGTAGGGTTCCTGAGAATGAAACAAGCTTACATTGAGAGAAACTTGAGTGGCTAAGAAGGTTTAGTGCATCGTCCATTGGGTCCATGACGACTTTTAATCTTCAATACCGGTGTCACTAAGTGACAACCGGTAGCATATGAATTGAACCGATTGTGCGCCCTAAGTTGAATAATCGGAGGGCTATTTCTTTTCACCCTTTACTTTACATTTCTTTTGATTCTTCAACTCCTTCTTTCTCCGATTCTCATTTTCTCCTTTTGTAATCATTCTAAGGACTTCTAACACTAACTAATGGTAGTGTCCTTGGGTAGATCCTCCGGATCTGGCGGATCATAGGACGGTTATTCCTAACCTTAGTCACCTTATAACTCCATGACTAACCTATGTTTGCCATTAAAACCCGTATGTGAAAAATATCTCTCAAAGGGTTTGTAAATGAAAACATGTTTGAACCATCGTGAGAGATAAGATTTTGCATAAATACTCCCCTCCACATGTGCTTAATAGTTTTAATGGTTAAATGCACGGTGAGGAAAAAGCGCGCACTTTTAGAATTGATCCGCGATGATAGACAATTTCCGCGAGACACGGTTCGTTGAATAGTTAAAGAGTTACATTGTCGACTTTTGGGTGACAACTAGCTCTAATAACTACCTTGAAGGTGTAGACAAACCTTGAAAGGTTGTCAAACCCGTCGAGTTCATGTCTATCAAAAGTTTCTCGAATGGTACTTTCTACTTGGACAAGTCCTTTGCGAGACACGTTTACATTACTAGCGAACTAGCTTGAAATTATTACCGTCCGGGACAAGTCTTTTCGAGTTACAAAGCAGTTTAGTATCGTCAATTCGTTGGTTAAGTCCGAGGTACACAGATTCATTTGCATGTTTGCACAACATATTTCTTATCACACAATTTTCTCCCCTCAAAATGGCATATAAAATGTTATTTTGAATGGTTGAAATAAATATGACCATTTTGAGTGTTGCGGGAAGAGTGACCTTGTGAACAATTTGTGAACAAAGTTTTCATCAAATACTCCCCTCAACTAGTGATATAAGCGGTTGAGGTTTTAAAATCATATGGGAAGTACTTGTCTTTTGAGCAAAACCTTGAAAAATGAAAGGTTTGATAGGTTTTACTCAAAAATAAGAAGCTTTCGCTCCTTTTATAAGGATTGTGCAGGCGTACCACGGGGTCCTTTCTTGACAATTACGGGTTGTACATCGTTATGTGTGCACAAGCTATGCACATATATAATCATACATCAAAATTATATGAAGGAAACCATTTAAGGGGTACCGGGAAGTGCGGTGATATTCCAGTGAGTGCAGGCGTTGAAAGCCGATGATGTTTCTCTGAGTCGACCACCAACATAGCTTTCCAATCGTGCAGGCGATCCGCCGAACAACCGTTCATCAATAATGGTGATGATCGTCTCACATCCCTCCTTTCACGAGAATTCCGGTAGCTTAGGATTCCCGACTTTCGGTGAATATCCTTCAATCATCGCCAATCCATCCCTAACCGACTTCAAGGTATGATCCCCAATTTGTGGAGTTCACTACACGCCATTAAGCGATTTCTTTGAAGTTCACTGCGGTAAACAACGCGAAAGGTTTCTTGATGAGCGTGAGTTGTGTAAGCGGTTGATGTCGGGAAGATCAGGCGTGGTGGAGTGAAGTTTACGTTTACGATATGATTCAACGACCATCCGGATATCTTGACACGTTCTTTGATCACGATCGTCTAATGAAGATGAGAACCGACTTGATAAATTCACGTTGAACTTGATCGAGAATTGTCATACGACCACCTGTGCTTTGGCAAGATACATGTCTTCGATGTCGTTGAGGACAAGTTCTCAAAGTCGACCGGAGAATCCATAGTCTGTTCATCTTGTCGTTTGACTATGATATTCTTTAAGAATGTGTAGTCCACTTAGACTTGAGATCAATGTGTTTGATGGCCACGATGTCCTTAGAGCTATACACGCATGTTGAGATTTACGAACAGCGACACGTAGTAGATTCTTGACGTTCGTGCCAACGATGAATCCCATACAATGCATCTTGGTCGTATGCTTGCGTTGTCGGAAAACAAGTGAGTTGCACGTTCCTCGATAGCTATGCGGTTTGAGTAAATGGCATTGGGAATGGAAGAGTCAATGATGTAGTGTATTTTCTCGAACCATCGCCACCATGGAGAAGAAATTCCGGTCTTTGTTGAAGAAATGTCGGAAGGAATCCTTGGTTCGTCTGCTTGGCCAATGGTTGGTAGAGGTTTGGTCAATCGGTGTAGTATGGAGGGTTGTCCCTTTGTGTGAAGTCAAGGTTTGCTTCGGATTGAGCCAATCCATGTTGTTAGACATAGCTCGGCGATGTTCTCAAGATGATATTCGACCTCGAGGCGCTTTGAGTGTCTTTCCATAGTTGAAAAGCTTCATTCTTGATTCGCTTCAATTGATTTCGTCATTTTCTTCACATGGAACTTTTCTTGCAACAGTTTGCATGCTCCAATGTTGAACCATCTACCAATTCTTGGCCTTCATCAGGGTAGGAGTTTGATTGACAAGTGTGGAGAACCATTCAAACTCTTGGTTTTATCGTCATCTAGCCATGATACGACTCGGGTTGAGTCGTGCGCTTCTTCTTTTGGAAGGCTTTGATGATGATCTTGGTTTCGCACTTGTTTGGGTGAGGTGGGTTGTTGTCGGGGCTCAAGGACCTCTTCATCGTCACCACCCGTATACTCAAAGTAATCACCGGTTTATGAGTCGGGGTGGTGATGTGCTCGGTTGGTGCAAGTTTTAAAATTTATAATCACAATTAACCATATAACCTATTAAAACATACGAGCAAGTATACTCGTCCATAATAGCAAAGTTTGGTAAGTCGAGATCGTCCCAAGGATTTTTGTTTTGAAATAGATTTTATTAAAAGTTTCTAACAAGAAAGCTTGTCAAGGCTTCCTCAAATAAGTGTTCTAGTGAAAATCTGAATCAAGAATAAAATATATACTTGTGTGTAGTCTCATAATCAACCATAGATAATGTTCATAAAGGTTTGGTGTATACTCTTAGTATGATGCACAAATCATAAGCAAATGATTCCCCAACCATGGTATTTGTTTGTAAAAATCATTCTAAGAACAAAAACATTTAGGTAATCCTTTCGGTCCTTATCCCAATGATTATCCTATAAAAGTTCCATTTGTTTGCAATATGTTCTCATTAAATTTGTTCTTACGAATCTTTCGACCCTTCGTGATGAAAATGTTCCTAGTCTTGTTTTAATAAGCAAAACATGGTGGTTGTCAATCACCATATCCCCATACTAGTTTGTCACTACACTTTTGGAATAAAACACAAGAGAAATCCTTTGGTCCTTTTCTTAAAACATGTTTTATTGACAAATCAATCCAAGACTAGTATTTTTCCAACAAACTCATTTAAACAAGATCATATATACATGCATCACATTTTGAGAACACTATTATGATTAATCACATTTCAACACACAAGTATATCACAAACTACTCCATGAAAACAAGCATATCTAAACACAAGTCATAACAAGGTAATTCAAACAATTCAAGAGAATAGATTTCCATAACAAAGTTCATAGAATACCTAAACTTTTGTGATTACAAAATTAGAAATCGTGGAATGTAGCAACCACGCGCCTCCAATCACCTAGGATCACCGCACAACTCAAACTACCGAAACAATGGACAAGAATGGTTCCTTCCTTGCTTACGGGCGTTTTCCAGTAACTACTAAGCTTTTGGGTTGAAATAATAGGGTAAATATTAGTTTTGGTGTAAACTAATACTCTTTTGGTTGTGTCACACTTAGTATACAAGTACTAGGTCCTTTAAATAGCCAAAGCACTTGCTTAGCGCCCAAAAACGTTCTCTCCAAGTTAATATCAAGAAATGATCGGACTCAATGATTATGGGAGTTAAGACAACAATAAATGCGAATTGTGTAGCTGCGGTGCGTAAACCGGATCGGTTTCTAGGCCGACCGAATCGATATGACTTTGACCATCGCGGTAGGATCCGGTTGCGGGTTGCGACCGATCGGTGGGTTTTCTCATTTTGACTTTTTGCCGACTTTTCCTTTACGCTTCATTCTTTGCTTCGTTGATGATTTCCAAAGCCAAACTTGATCTTCCTTTCTTTGTAGATGCTTGAAATCACTACGCTTCCATATCATTGAGTCCACAAACTTCCAATCTCAACTTCCTTCCTTAAGAATCTTCCAAATGTGCATAAAACTTCATTTCTTCATTATTCGCAATACGGCTACATATACATACAATCGCATCTTTGCACTTTTACAATGATTATGAGTAAATATAGCGAATATCATGCACAAAGCCCGACAATAACGCTACTAAAAACATGTTCATTTTAGGCGTTATCGGTGGTAACTCGGAATCGTCCCGAGGTTTATCGATGAAGACCGGGTGGAGGAGACTTTGTTGAGAAGAAGTCCGTGGTGGAGGAGGTGGCATAGATGTTGATTGACCGCATCGCTTACGACGTTTAGGTGCGAGTCCTTATCCTTATCATCGTCATCTCTTGGCGTTTGGGTTGATCGGTGACTCCTTGCATGATGAACCGGTTGAAAAGCAAGTAGACCTTGAAAAATTTAGCTTCATCCGAAGTAAACATTCCGGATCGCTTTGACATTTGCATCACTAGTTTAGCGATTAACTCGAGTTCGAGAGATCGACTTCTTTGGCCATAGTATGTTTAACCAATGCGGCGATGTTAGGTTTGAGTTGTCCGGAAAATACTTCTCTAGTCACACAGGGACGAGGTCGAGAAGAAACTTGTGGGTTTGATCTCTTGCCGACTTGTCCGGTTCCTTTTGGACTTTAGGAGCGATATCACGAAGGTACTTTTGAGTGTAACCTTCAATCATATCATTCGATTCTTCCCGACGATGACTTCTCATGAATTCTGAATAGCTTTCCTATCTTTCCGCATCTTGTCATTCTCATCATGTAAGTCTCGCATTTGTTCGACATACCAATTAAGTTTTTCGTGGAGCATGTCCTTCTTTCTAACTTGTTTGTGACTTTCACAATTCTTGCATGTGTTTGAAATCCAAGATTTAGGTGGTTTCTTCACGGATTTGGATGATGATCGGTTGTCTTTGTTGATGGTGGTTGTGATGAATGAGACGAAGAATCCGATGATGAGGAGACATGAGGAGACTTCATGTCCTTAGGAGTTTCGAGGTTTTCTCCTTTGAGTGTGTTGGGTTGTCTAGAAGAAACTTTGTATAATCATCCTCGTCATCCTTAGACTTTTCTTTCTCGATTATCATTTCTCAAAATCATAGACAATAGTGTCCTCCACAGTGTTGTTGTTGCGGAAGAGTGGTGGCACGGATCCCTTATCGGGTCGATTAACCGCATCGGGATCCGGAGAGGAGTAAGCGACCCACTTGATCCTCCGGGGCCACCCATTTGATCTTTAGCAAATTCTTGACCTTTTGAAGGTGTCGACTTTGTGAAACTTCTTCCCGTATCCTTGATCCAATTGCTCTTCTTCATCTTGAGCTTTCATCACGAGGTACAAGTGCGAGAGTCTTCCCTTTAATAGTTTGAGGACTTGGAGGTTTTGGTCTTGAGGATTTTCATCCTTGCGGTTTGAGTATGTGATCTCTTCATACGAGTCGGTAGCCTCGAGTCCTCGCCCCAGGCTGTCTTTGCGGTTCAAGTGAAAGGATCGGAGTGGCTTCACGAGAAGGAACTTTCTTCTTAGGGTGGGTTTCCTCTTTGGAATAGGTTTCTTCTTTGGAACATTCCTTTGACTATCTGTACTTGTGACACTTCCGGCACTTCCTTTTACGGTTCTCCTTACAGGTGTACGGAAGATTTTTCGTCGAGATGACCAACTTTGCCTTGTCTCGCTTCCGGATACCTTTTATACGATTCGAGCTTTCGACATCTTGATTAGAAGGAAATCTGGCAAAGACACCTTGTTTCTTTGTAGGCGTTTCCTTGATTACGGCGGATAGAATAGGTTCGATCAACATGTCGTGATTGTCGGGGTCATTGAGCCTCTTGGGAATGTCGGGATGAAGTCCAAGTGCTCTATGGATCAACAATTTAGTATATCGATGTAAGGAATCTTTGAGCCAAGTTTGTTGAGAAATGACATCATGTCATCCCAAATCGAGCTTCGATAGCGATGTGTTTCTTGTTGACCAATGCCCGAATATTTGCGTTCCATGAGCTTAGGGTGCTCATGGCAGCCGCATCACGACCGAAATGACTTGGTGATGATCATGTAGAGAGTTCTCCGGGTTGAGGAATACTCTTAAGCTCTACGTGAGAATGCTTGTTGATTACTCCTGTAGCCTCGTCATAACCGATATCGATTAAGAATTGGAGAGTGAGCTCTTCAACGGTGAGGCATATAGTTTGGTTGGATCGACTTGAGAATTGGGAAACGACCTTAAGTCTGCGGTGTAATGGTGACTTGTTTGTTATTCGAGAGTCACCGTCACGCGGTTTGTCCTTGACCCTTTCCATAGTGTTCCGGCTGTTGGATGTAGATCTCGAGGACGATTGCGAGTGAGTAAGCATGTTACGATACGGATGAGTCCTCGAATGTCAATAGCAATTAAACACGAGGATTCGAGAGCAAGTGAGGGTGTCAAAGTCAACACGGAGGTTATTCTTTCCTATCTTCATTGGATAGCCATGAGGATAGATATCGGCAATGGAGAGAACTTGGTGCATCCACATTCATTTGTTCGACCATGTCGTGATGCGAAATAACATTAGCCAAAAGAACCAACATATCGAAGACATAATGTTAGTCAACGGAAGGTCTTATTGTCTAGTTATTGAATGTACGGTGTCAATGATTGTTACGAGTCCTAAGTCACTTGTATATTCAATAGTCCAATGACGTCGTGAAATGTATCGTGAGTTAGTTAACTTTAAGTTTTAAAGTTTATGTTATCACTTATTGTTCACTGACATATTAGACGATTAAGTTTATTTGTGACATTATTGGATTCGTGATGTTATGATTAGTTTATTTACAAGTTTGTACACGTAACAAATCATCATGAAGGTCAATCCAGGTTAGCGTAGTTTTGGCAAAGTTATGCGTGAGCGGTATGATATATGCTTAGGCGTGACTTACGCGTAGAATCCTAACTTACGCGTAAGAAATGTTGCAGCGTAGGAAAAGGAGACCTTATGCGTAGAGCTTATGCGTAGGCATATATTAACCTTACGCGTAAGGCTACTCGTAAGAGTTGACCTTATGCGTGAGGTCCTTGCCACGCTTATCCTTCACGGGATACGCGTAGTCCATTGTAGAACCTTACGCGTAATAGTTATGCGTAGGATTTATTTTACGATAACTTGACTACGCGTAGGGTAATCCTTATGCGTGAGAGTCTAATGACCTTGATTACGAAAAGTGTTAAGCGTAGCAAAGCACGAAATAAATCCATCAAATCATCAACATTTACACAAACATTCATTTTATCAACAAAGTATGGCATGAATCATTCATAAACCGATTCTGGCGTAGAAAGTCATATCGTGGGTCAAAACCTAGGGTTATGACTTACGCGTAAGTTTTCTAACCATGGGATTTGCATCAAGCAGTTACGGTAGTTCTAAGATGTTGTGTGAGCTTATAGACCAAGTTATAACATCTAACTCATGGTGAATCAAAAATACCCAAACTTATGAACCTTAAACCCTAATTTCAAATTACGAATAAATCGGTGTTTACGGGTAGTTATAGAGCAAGGATATAATCAATTCAACATCATAAAAACATAACCCAACAATCTTTTAGACCAAAACACTTCACATTTGGAGAAACCCAAATCGACTCATAAACCCTAGTTTTCAAAATTCATCAATTTTAGTTTCGGTGGATTTTGATGGTTAAAATGTTATCTTTGATATGTAAGAAACGTTTTGAGACAATCCATTTACCCCAAACATACACACAATGATTGTGTGTTCATACGCTATCGTAGAACACATAATCATGCGTAAAACGTTTTAGCCGTAGGATTTGAATGAAATTAAAAACCTTTGCTTAGAAACATGTTTTACACAAGAAACAACTTACAAAGTGATGATCAAAAGCACAGAATTCTTGAGTGATTATTAGGCGTAGGATCCTTTAAGGTTTAGAATACAAATGAGAAGTGAAAGAGTTAGGTGGAGAGGATTTTTATTAAAATAGTCTTTACCATTTTGACAATTTTGGTCCCTCCGCCTTTTTCCATTTTCATCCAAAGCTTTTTAACTTCCATTTTTTGTTACCAAATGAAGATTTTAGGAAAGAAACTTGACGACACTCCCCCTCGACTTGAGAAAATAATGAAAGGTTGTTAATTAAAGTCCGAGGAGTGTCTTTGAATCATAAAGTGTACCACCATTTGTAAAAGAATCAACCGAGATATGATAACATGCAAGTACACAAATGTTTTGAAACAGTTAATAGCTTATTTTCTCCCCCTCAACACTTGATCGGAAAAATACTGAATTTTGAAAGATAAAAGTGTTGACGGAAGAAATGTACTTGCCATGTTGAAAGAAAGATAGATTAGGAGAATATTTTTGTTGTTTTATAGGATTTTATATTTTTGTATTTTGTTTTGAAAATTTATTTACAAAAGATGTTTTGGTGTTTGAGGTTTTTAAGACTGCTTTTAAGAGGTCATCCAATTCCTCTTGAGTCAAACACCTCATACCAATTTGGTGGACCAACTCATTAAACCTAGCGGGAGGCAAGGCTTTGGTGAGAATATCGCCAATTGATATTCAATACCATAAAGTATAATTCGGTGCACTGCTCCACGTGGTCCTTGATGAAATGATAGCGTGATCGATGTGCTTTGATTTAGTCTTGAAGCGGGTTGCACGAGATTGCAATGGCACTCCGATTGTCATGAGACATCGAGGATTCATCAAACACGTAACCATAGTCTTTGAGTTGTGTTCTCATCCGATGACTTGGGCACAACACGCGGACATGGCTACATATTACGCCCGGTTGATGGCGGTGATGTACAATCCGCTTCTTTGATTGCCAAGACACCGGTTTATCACCAGAAATTGTAGAGCTCAAGTACTTTTCTTGAGTCTAAGCATCACGTGTGATCGGCTCAAAAGCGATTAGTTAAAACCGAATCCTTCGGATACGGATCCCCAAATTAATGGTTCCTTGATGTATCGGAGGATTCTTTTAGCCTCGAGAGGTGGGTTTCAGTTGGTCGCGATCGATAACGGAGCATAGATAAACGGCAAAGACAATATCAGTGCGCTAGTTGTTAGATACATGAGGGACCCAATAATACTTGGTATTTGGTAGGTCAACCAATTTCCCATGTAAACCAAAGATCTAACTTCTTGGTATGAGCCATTGGTGTGGCATAAGTATCACGGTGGTCATTCCAAATTTGTTTAACAGTTCAAGGGCATATTTGATCGACTCAAGAAAATACCACGGGTGATTGATGAACTTGTAGTCCTAAAAGAACGTAAGTTCACCCATCATGGACATTTCAAAATTTTCTTCATTAGTTTTGCAAAAGCGATTGAAAACTTTTATGTGTTGACCCAAAATGATGTCATCCACGTAAATTTGAACAATTAAGATATGTGCCCGTGATATTGTATGAAAAGAGTTGGGTCAACCGAGCCTTTGGTGAAATTATTGGCAATGAGGAAGGATGATAGCTTATCGTACCATGCCCAGGGGCTTGTTTGAGACCATAAAGAGCTTTGTTCGGTTTGTAGACATGGTTCGGGAACTCGGGATCAACGAATCCATCCGGTTGGTGACATAGACCGTTTCTTTAAGTTGCCCATTGAGAAGCGCCGTTTGACATCCATCGATAGACCGTCATGTTCATATGAGCCGCGACGCGAGAAATATCGAAACGACCTCAAGGCGAGCAACCGGAGCAAAAGATTCTTCAAAGTCTATCCCCTTCTTGACGATAACCCTTAGCAACTAGCCGTGACTTGTTTGGATAACATTCCTTCATCATCCAATTTGTTTTTCCAAATCCATTTGAGACCAATGACGTAGACCCCGTTGGTCTTTCAACCATTCCCATACTTCAAGGCGTTTGAATTGGTTGAGTTCTTCCCGCATGAATTCAATCCGGTTGTCTTTTGTCATTGCGTCTTTAATGTTTTTAGGCTCAGTTAGCGAGCGGTGAGTGCATAAATGCAATGTTCACCATCGTGTGAAGACGTTGTCTCGTAACGGTTGGTTGATTCGGGTTGCCAATAATATTAGCCGGAGGATGGTCTTTAGTCCATCGATGTGTAGAGGGTTGATGTTTATATACATTGTGCGATTCCGGGATTCAAATGGTTTGTTGAAGATTCCGCGACATCCGTGCGATAGTCTCATTAGCAAACGGGTTGAAGAACGATTTGGATCAAAATCTGCGGTGGGGTACTTCATTCGAATATCATCATTTGGTTCATCATTGTTGGGCGGTGTGTTCAGCTGTTGTGTTGGAGTCAACCGTGTAGGTGCATCTTCACGAGAGTTGTTGTAGTGTATCGGTATAGGAATATTATCGGGTTGTGCGGTGAGCAGTGGATACACACGAGCACATTCATCAATATCGTCGCGAGCAGGAGCAAATAACCTTTCCATTTGTTGACGAGTTAGTGGGGCTTTGTTCGGTGATGATGGGGATTGAGGAAGTTTAAGCGGTTGTGACGGGTTCTAAGTCATTATGCTCGAAGCCATTGTGAAGAAGTTTGAATCGACTTCCCCCAATCGACAACTGTCTTTAGCAGATTTGAAACTTTGATGAAGTCTACATTTCCTCTAACTTTTGAAGGTTTCGATATCGTGAAATTTGTAGATGAGCAATAAACCACACAAAGAAAATCGACTAATTGCGGAAGATCCGTTCGAGGGTAAAATGCGTAAACCAACAAGATCTTCTCACGTATGTAGACGCATCACACCAAACAAACCACGAAAGACGAAATGATACGACTTTCCCATGAATGTTGTGGTCTTTCGGCATCATAACATCATATTTGGGTAACTTCACACAAGACCACCCGTGAAATTGAGACGATAAAACCAAAGTAAGACGTTTGAGCCACATATCGCCTTATTTCTTCCCCAATTGAAGAAATTCAAGAAGGCATTGGGTTTTCGCAAAGAAGCATGTAGAAGAACAAGGAAGCAATGACAACCTACACACTCTCTCCCTCGATGTTTTCAATGATTGAATCATACACCACGATGTTGATGATGAATTGAAGACATCGAAACCATGTATAAGGAGACAATGAAACCATGTATGTCCAATTGATCGAACAAGTGTGAAGAACCAAAAATATTTCGAGAGTCAATGGCGATAAAACATCACTTGTTCATTATGTTGATCATCAATTGTGTCATTGTTGTTGAAGCGGTTCGATCTTACATTATAGAAGATTCGGTTGTTGTTGTAGATTCGGTGTATCGTAAATTAGAGTATTATCGGTTGTGCAATGGAAACATTCGATACATCCGAAGCACGACTTTTGCGTAATCTTTAACCGAGGAGCAAGCAATGTTTCCAATTCATGATGATTAAGTACAATGGTGGAACGGTGATGGATCATGATATTTTTGACGGTGAGAAACGGGTCCTATCTTTGTTTTGTAGTAGGAGCCATAGTCGTTGTACTGCATAGAAAAATAGAAGGGGGCAAGAAAGAGAAAACATGGATCCTAAGTGTAACGGGTTCCGGATGTTAGAAGCATAAAGATGTAGTGTCAATTATCTTCTTGACACCGAACATGCTATTTGGATGATTTCCTTTCACCTGGGGATGGATGGTGTTGGTATCCCACTTGTATTGGTGCAACTACTTAGTATCTTGCTGTAGGAATCCACCTAAGACTAACGGTTTGAAAATCCTACCGTTGGTATCCATCTAAGGTTAGATCTAGGGATGTTGAAACTTCTTTTGGGAAGAGTCTGCGTCTATATGGATCCACCTATTAGGTTTTGACAGTTTACATTTAGATCAACGGGTTTATTTCTAGCTGCTTGTTGAGTTAACTTAGGTTTTGGTTTGCTACTACGGTAGTGTTCAAGAATACACTCGAAGGTGATACACTAGGTCGTGAACCTAAGATTCCATCCTTTTGAAGAAGTGCCCTTTTCCTAGCCTTTTCTAGATCACGGTTCTTATACGTGTCATGTGAATCATATGAATCTTTACTTTTAATGCTCAATTTAGACACAATGTTCGAACTAATCCTAGATTTGCCAGAGCGACCACAAGTTGAGGTTTAATGAAACAGTTTAATGAAACATGTTTAATGAAACATAAGGATTATTCTTAGGCCGTGAATGTGGAGTGATTGGTTTTATCAAATGATTATTCTCAACAACTTGGGAGGAAACCGTGGTTTTGACGATTTTGAACGTTGATTTAAAAGCGGTTGGATGTCGACAAGCGATTGGTTTCGATTGGTTTTAGAGACGATTTCCCAAGGTTGTTGGTTTTGCAAAATAAGTATCCACACTCTTGTCGGTTAATCTTCTCGGTTTGTTTTGTAAAGCAACATGTGCAAGCCCTTAGCTTGAATTTGAGCCTTTAAATGCTCATTTTCTTTTACTAATGTATCCACATGATTACTTTGTTCATTTGAAGATGACCATTGTGTTACGAAGAAAAGATTTGTTTTGAAGTTTAAGTTCAAGAGATGCAATGTGCCTCTAGTTTTGAAAAATCTTTATGAAACCGAGCAATGGTCTTTTTGAGAAGAATGTTTTGATTCAAGAGTTTGATTTGACGTTCAGTTGAATTGTTAACAAGTAAGGGCTCGACATGAGAAAGTTGTTCGACATTGTGCAACATCTTGGTCAACCTCTCCTTCATTCTTGAATTCAGTTGCTCGGTTTGTTGTATCGCATTTGCTTGAGAGAATATGATCAACGAGATTGTACCTCGACTATACATTACGTGTCGATGTCATAGGTGGGTAAGATATCTTCCTCAACCATTTGTTCTTCGTCACGAGTTGGGCTCGGTGTCGTAGTTAAGTATGATATCTTCTCCGGATCTGCTGTTGTCATCCCGCTTTTCAATGCTATAACCTCATTGTCCGCACACCGACGGATGCAGTAATCACAACATTCTTAACGTTTATTTGAGCATTCCTTTCATGTACATCAACTCTTTCACCTTGCACGACTGCAGGATATCGGGAATTTGATGATGTCTGATGCTTGGAATTGTTAATTATTGAGGTCAACTTCTCTTTCAGAACAAGAAATCCTTCTTGCAATGCCACAAATTTAGCATCATTTTCAGGATCCATCTCACTCCCCTGCAGAAGAATCAAAGAAAAGAAAAGGTGCGAAGTCGATATAGCACACAGAAGGACGATATAGTGAATTGCAATTTCCCTCCAAAATAATTTTGAAAAATTTTGACTCTCAAAATTTGAAATTCACTATAAAATTCAATTCTAAGGATGTAGGAAAAATTTGAGTTATGACAATTTTGACGCTAAATTTTACTCGAAAAATTTGAATTTAGGCCCAAAAATTTGAATTTTTGACCAAAATTTTCGCAGTTAAACCAAAATTTGAATCTCGCGTAAAAATTGAACGTTTAGTCTCCTCGAAAAATTAAATTTTACTCAACTTTTCCCGCCAAAAAACTTTGTTGATGAAGTGTTGATGGATCTTTGTGTTGATGGATCTTTGTAGTCGAATGAACCTTTGTTGATGAAGTGTCCTTAGGCGTAGAAATCACATGAGAGAAATATAACACTTATGCGTAGAAATCACCAAAGTTACGCGTAAGCAGTACAAGTTCTTAGCGTAGTTTTAGCTTCTGCGTGGCGGGGAAAAAGGCTAAAGTTATGCGTAAGCGATGAAGTTAGGCGTAGAAACTTAGGCGTGGGATTACCTTATCGTGGGACTAGGTCTCACGCGTAAGATGAATCTTAGGCGTAGGATTTTCACGCTGTAAGCTTATGCTTAAGCGTAAGTTTTGTGGTTTATCCCAAGTGATCTTTTACACTATCACAAAGGCAAAAGACATCCAAAGTCGGCGTATTTTCGGCTTATCCAAGCAAGAAAACACGGAGTAAACCACTAAAATGAAGATCAAACCAAGGAAAATCTTACGCGTAGTTTTAGGGTTTTGCTACGCGTGAGGATTACTCGTAATTTTGATTTTGCCCAAAGATGTTTCTAAACCGGTTTTGTGTGATGAAATAGCTTCAATAACACCAAAAGACACAAAAGTGTGAAACTTGATGAACCAAAGCCTCTAAAACGGTTATGAGTAGGATGAAACCCTCGTTCAAAAACTAGATGAAAAACAACGATCCACGCATAAAGTTTGAAACTTTTGCCAAAAACAAGTATTTTAACACCCTAAAACTTTGAAAGTACAAGAATCTTGGATTAAAAGTGTAAAAACAAGTTTTAAGCGAACCAGTATCAAACGTGTGTTTTAAGCGTGGGACCGAAACCCACTTCAAAAACAAACACGATTCACCCAACTAGTAGGCGATTGATACCACTGTTAGGTCACTAGTTTTACAAACACAAGTAATATAGAAAGAGATAAGGCGATTGAACAAGTAAACAAGCACACATACACGATAAGAGTAGCACGGTTAGGCGTAGGAATATGTGTGAAAAGAAAACTTGAACAACCAACCCTCAAATGAGGGTTTACAAGAGTTTATATAGGCAAGGAGCTAGGGCAACACTCCCTCTCCTTCCCTATTCCTTATTGGGCTTGGATCAAGCTTATGGGCCTTCTACATAAGCTTGACCTTAAACAAACATAAAGGCCATGATAAAGCTACCTATTACATATGAAATATAAATACTTGAAATACTGTTTAGGAGTGATTCCAACAAGGACCACCAAGGCTGTCATATATAGTAACGACACCTGATCTAATGTCTAGCACTGCCAAAGCCCAGTGAATATTTGGCTCATTAACGGGAATGTAAACCTACAATATGAAAGGTGTATTAAAAGCAAACCAGTTCTAAAAAACAATGACAAACTGAAAACAAATATGAATTTAGCACTGCCAAAGCCCAGACGGAAACACGTAAATAAAAAACTGCCCATATAACTACAATAGACCTATGTTGTGAGCTTTAAAAAAATGTCTAACTACCAAATTTGACCCGTTACACAACCCATCCATGTTTTCACCTTTACATCCTACTTAATAGCACTTAGGATTAGGACATAACATTGCATCTTTTTAAATCAAATAGTCAAATCACTTTAAAATTTGAATAACTTTCATATCAGTCATATTAAGTTTAGCTTAATCCTGCATTTAGCTTTAGAATTAACTACGACTGCATATCTAGGCCCTATTTCATCTAATAACATCACTTAGACTAAATTAGGTTCAAACAAATCTCACCAAAGTCAAATTTCAAGTTTACCTTTAAAAGTCAAAAATCACAAAACAATTTCAATTAGCTTCATTTATTGATTTTTAATTTCTTCATTTCTAAGCAAAATCAGTTGATATTTTAGAAATTTAGTATTTGGTTGGTGTTCTTTAACAAGGTATTTTTAGATTAATTTTCATATTTTTCTAAACAAGCTGTTACAAGCTTTAAAGTTGGGCAGATTTCTAAAAACTCCCCTGTGCATCAGCAAACTGAATCTGACATAGCTAATTCAACAGCTTCAGCAAGCTCATAACATGTCAATATAATAGGATTGTGATTTTATGAACATTCCAATCAACATTATTTAATCTAGAACAAAGAGAATAAGTTGAAAACTAAAAACCAAGAGACTACTTCGTACCTTTTCAACAATTGGGGCAAACCAAGGCACACCACAGGTAATACCATTTGCATAATACATTGGTATATCTCTACTAAGAAGCTTTGTGCGGAAATATGGGCCGACCATCACCCAATCCGCATCTTCAGGTCTAAAGTGCCACATATACAATACCCATACATCAATGTGCTGCGATATCAAAAGTATACAGAAAAAACTACATTAGCGAAATGAGAGATGGAATTTAAATGGTTTCAGGGATAATAAGTAGGTAATAATTACATACCAAATCAGACAACCAACCTTTCCTGTTGCCGTCCTTGGCCACTAAAGCAGCCCAAAATGTATTGTATAGCAAGGCATTTGACCAAGGTAAAAAAAATTTCATCTCCTTCTTTGAACGTAATAGCATGTTAATGTCTGAATGACAATTGATTCTGGTGGCTGGGGAACCTTCAGGATGATTCAATTCCTGTGAAATGATGAAACAACTCCTATTTTATATCCACTCACAAGATTGATACTACACATACTGTTAAAAGGTTTCAATTTGCATGTCCCTATATGCCTGACCAAAATATAGAAACATACGACCTACATAGTCGGCCGACCAATGCCCACCTAAGTAAAGTACAGTACTTATGAGCTTTTAAGACACAACCAAGGCAAGCATACCTATAAGACATTTTCTTTACTAAAATCTATTTTGACCCGTTACATAAATCAATTGAAACAAGAGAATAAATCAATTGTATCACTTCTAAATTATATGACTTCAAAATTCTATACTAAGGGCTACCTAAAGAAATTCTACATATTAAGTATATGACTTCTAATAACTACCATAAGCTTCAACAAACATGAATTGAATACTAATTAAGTATAAGTACCTCTTTCCATGGTTCAAGTTGTATCTCACTTCCATCAGGACCAATAAGGGACTGTATCTTAGATTTATAGATCCTAGATCTAGGACGACACTTTCTGGCCCTTCTTGGTGTGGTAGGTGGTGGAGCTGTGTATGGAGAAGACAGGTGGCGACTCTTCTTTCTCTCTCGTTCAAAAGGAACCCTTACAGTTACAACATCATCATCCATCTCCTCATCAAACAAAGAGTTCAAATCCTGAAAATGAGATACAAAACTGTTTAATCCAGTTAATGATGAAAATTAAGAAATAGAAATTGAACTAAGTACATAAAACTTGCATACCACAATTCGAAGTTATCCGTGAAACCAACATCCATCCGCTCATCGATCAAACCATTCAAATCGAAAATGATATACAAAAGCAGCTTTTATCCAGTTAATCATGAAACTTAATAAATAGAAATTGCATACCACATTAATTCACGAGTTATCGTGACACCAACATCCATCTCGCTCATCGAGCGAACCATTCAAATCGAAAATCATATTCATGGTCAGTGTTATACAATTAATAATCAAACTTAAGACGTAATTCATAACATTTCCATACCAAATTTTGTTCCGCATCAACATGTGTTACACCAACATCAATTTGCGGATCTAAACCATTGACATCCTGAAACTTAGATACATAATTATACATATCAGCATACACTATTAACTACTTATAATGCTATTAAATCTGCTTGAACTTAATACATGAAATGTGCATACCATATTATCCGGAAGAGAAGAAAAATCAATCAAATCCTCCAAATCATTTGTTGAATCCTGAAACAATAAATAAATTTAAATTTATATATATCATGGTCTAAACTTATGAAAATGGTACAAAAATGATTGAATATTTACCTGTCCAGTGGTCGTAAAAAATATGTCTTTAAATACTAAATCTTCTTTCTCGTTAGGAATTAGAAATTCCAGGTATTAAAGAGTCGGTCACCTCAAGTATATGTAATCGTTAGAAAGCTCATAGTCGTAGTTATTTTAAGTTAAGTAGTATTTAGTTAAGTAACACCGTGGAGGATGGACGGGTCTTTACCCTTGTATGCACGATCCACACCCGTTGTGTGGCGTTTTATTGTAAGACTATAAATACTCTCTACCTTCCAAGGTAGAGAGTTGGAGCTCATAATAAGAATTATCTTTCTCTCACTAAAGTTCCCTAAACCTCTAACTTTCTCTCTCTAGAATTCCACTTATACGCCACCTTGTTGTTATGGTTTGATGTGTATGTGAAAATAATATCCTACAATTGGTATCAAGAGCCATGGTTAGATCATATCTTGCACATCTTTGGATTTCTAGTGGTTTTAGGTGGTTTTGAGTTTGAAAAAGTTTAGTGGTTTGTGCATCATTTGGTTGATTTCTTGTGTTAAAGCTTGGATTTTGTTTGTACTTTTATGTTTAGAATCATCATAAGTGTTTAGGTTTTCATTTGGTAAGCTTGAATCATCTTGGTTGGGTTGTTTTGGATTGAAAAGTGATGTTTATGTTGTTTTTCTTGCTAGCGACTTGACATCTGATTTGTTTCTTCGTAGCGACTTGCTTTACAATTACGTAGCGAGTTGCGCTTTTAAAGCTAGCGACTTAGTCTTAGCGACTTCTGATACAAGTAGTGGATTCTCCACTAAGGGTAGCGACTTGGTGTTAGCGACTTGGTCGATGCGAGTTGCTATTTAGCGACTTGAATCTTTAGCGACTTGATTAGCAATTCTTTGCCAAAATTTTGATAGCGACTTGAGGCTTAGCGAGTTACTACTTAGCGATTTGCCTTTGTTTAGCGACTTGGGACTTTAGCGACTTGGTGGTATAGCGAATTAGGTGTTAGCGACTTGGTGCATTATCTTCTAGCGACTTGGGTGATTGTTTACGGTTTCTCTTGATTTAGTAAAATCCGTGAAAGAATCTATTTCCGGTTTAATCATAGAGTTATAAAATCCCGTATAATCTGTTAACATGTCTACCAACGCTTCCACTATCATCTCCATCTTTGTCGAGGATGTTCAAGCGGTGGTTGGATACTGTCCACCCATGCTTGTGAACCGACTACGATTCTTGGGCTCAACGAATTAGATTGTCTTGTCTTGGAAAGGAAAATGGTGTCAACATTCTCAAATCCATTGATGAAGGACCGTATCGAGTTGAGACGACTAGAGATGTACTTGATATCAAGATGGAACTCGATTTACGGAATGGACGGACCAAAGATGTATGATGAGCTTGATGATAAGGAGAAAAGAGATTCGATGTCGATATCGTGGCTTTAACATTGTTCTTCAAGGTCTTCCTAAAGACATCTACAAGTCGATCAATCACAACACCAAGCAAAGGCGTTATGGGATAATGTCAAGATGCTTCTCTCGTGTTCTGAATTAACTATGGAAGACAGAGAATCACAACTCTATGACTAATTTGAACACTTCAAGATGAAACCGGATGAGAGTGTCTATGAGTACTATGTGAGATTTCATAAGTTGGTGAATGATATGAGGAACATCGGAATGACTATGCCTAACAATCGCCTAAACTCAAAATTTGTGAACAACATGAATCCCGAATGGCACAAGTTTGTCACCTCTGTGAAGCTCACTAAAGGATTGAAGAATACAAACTATGAGCAACTTTATGCCTTCCTCCTTCGAATGAGAGACATGCTATGTTTGAAAAATGATTCTTAATCGGTTCAAAACCAACCGAGGAGAGACAAGCTCGTCTAATGACTCAAGCGCCTTCTACTCAAACATCGGAATCACAACCAAAGCCTCACAAGTCATACCCATGGGTAATGGTAATCACAAACTCATTCCCGATCATATGTTCAAACAAGTCGATCGATACACACGTGGGTAACATCATTAACCAACTAGCTCTTCCGATTAGTCAAAACATGAATTTCTCCCACAAACCAACAACAACCTCGAACAACATCTAACCCACACAATCAAGCTCTTCGTTAAAGATGGGAGGATCGTGGTGCAACCAGTTCAGAAAGACGGTATGATCGGGGAAGAGGTGGGTGGTAGAGGTTATGTTGGTAATCAAAATCGAGGAAGGAATGGTAATCAAGGTCAAGCTAAGCCGATCAAATGTTATAAGCGTGGTGGTGAGGACACATTGCAAGGAACCGCACATCTCAAAGCGTCTCTGAATCGTCGATTACTTGAGATAAGATGTCGCTTGTACAAGCTCGGGATAATGGTCTTCGCTTTGGATGAAGAGGAATTGTTGTTTCTAGGCGAGGGCAATGCCAAGACCTATGATGCGAGATGTGGATGAGCGGCCTATTAGGAGATAGGTCACAATCATCAAAATGCCTTTCAAGTCGTCGATTGTGATGCATACGACTCGATGTGGATGATGGACCCATCGCACACACAGCTTTTTATGGCTAGCATTTCTCCAATGGTTTCTCCCAAGGTCTCTTCTTCACCACAAGTTGGCTCATCCAAAGACAAAATCATCTCGGAGGTATTAAAACTATACGATGATCTTGATGTGCAGCAGATGCATGACAAAGTACAATCAATGAAACTATTGAATCAAATGTTGAAAATATGGGTAATATCAATATTGTCCCATATGATCAATATGTGAAACAAAGTGAAAGTGAAGTTGTACCAAGTGATGCATCTTCTGCGATCAACAATGACTATGTTCTTGATGAATACACTTCATGTGCCTGATGATCCCTGTAATTTACGAACTAAATGCCTATAAAGAGCGTGTTGCTATCTATGAACAACGTGCAAAATTTGAGTTGACCTCTCGTGAGCGGGAAATGGATGACCAAGTGCGTACAATCATTAGAAAAGTAATCTTGAGAAGAAGTATTAAAACAAAGTTAAATTCCTTGCATGAAAAGCTTTCTAAAGCGCTAAGCAAAACAAGAACTTCAAGAAAATGTGAAAATGCTTAAGCAAGAATTTAATGCAAAGGAATCAAAACTCTTGAAAGATTTTCTAATCGAAAACTTTGAAAAACAAACTTGAAAACAAGTTGTACATACAAGGAACACCATTGATCGCTCACATGATCACTAAGCATAGAGTCTTAGCGATAAGCATAGCATTCCCTTGTTGAGGAACCAAATCCAGAGGTCATTAAAAAGCTAGAAATGCTCATAAGGTTCTTTATGATGGCAATGAAATCCTTAAACCTAGACAGAAACCTAGTTGCGTTGAGTGCCGAGGAAGATAAGAAATCGGATGAAGTCACTAGGAAAAGATGAACAAGAAATTAGATGATCCTAAATGTAAAGAGAAGAAAATAAAGATCACACCCCATGATTACAAGAAGGAAAACTGGATTTCCTTGAACATGTTTAAGCCTCGGACATTGTTGACTCCCGAACAAGTTTTCGGAAAATGGATTTAGATAAGCGAGAAAGTGAAAATATTGTTGAAACAAACCCTCCCCTTTGGAAAATGCCTAGAGCGATGTGTATCCTCCTAATACACCAATGCATCTTGTTCCTAGAACAATTGCCACTAAAAGCAAGACCTTAATTAGCCAATATGTTATATTTCAACTATTTGTTGATTTTGAGAAAACTTGCAAGAAAAGGATCACACCCATTGGTATAAGCGAAGGAGAAAGGGTTTTGAGCAAATGAAAGAATGTTATTTAAGCGAGGTCATGCCTTTCTTTAAACTTCTAAAAGATCCCTTTGAGAGTCTTAAAAGGGATAGAAACTAATATTAAGGGAATGGAAAAGGAATTTGATGCAATGATAGTTGAAGTTAGTGACTATAGCGAGCACTAAAATATAATGAGATTGAGAGGAAGAACTTGCATATACTAAATGAGAACCCGATTTACGAATGTATTGCTCAAGATGTGTTTTCATCGCTACAAATTGTTCTATTAATGCTTCCAAATTTCATGAATTATCGGTTGCCACTGAAAGTCTCCCATGATCGTGTCATTGAGCTTGAAAAACTAATTACGAACTAAGCGAGAAAATTGAACGGATGATCACGACAATTTGGTTAAACATTTTCTAAACTAGAAGTTGAGCATTTTAATTTACAACTAAAATATCAACATCTTAAAGAAAATGTCAAAACTTCAAATATCAAGACATCCTCGGATGCTCCGAGTTTGATGCGGTTTTCAAATTAACAAAGCGTGATGAATGATTCAAGCTCATTGCAACACGATCGTAAAGTTGAAAGCCCAAATCTCTCAATTAAAGGGTCAAACGAACAATATGACAGCTCCCAAATGCCTCCTCCTTTAGATTCTCGAATTCTCAAGCGTTTCATCTTCAAAACCTAGTAAATGTATTACAAAAGGAAAACGAAAGTTTTCTAGAAGAAAATGAAAAGGTTAAGCGTCATTTCAATGAGTTATTTGAATCAATAAAGGTCACTCGTAACAAAAATAAAGAACAAATAGCTTCATTGCAAAGGAAATTGAGAATCAAGAGTCGGGTAAAAGGAAAATGCCAATGACCAATGGGGAGAATGGTGTATCAAAGGTTCACTCTTGTAATAAATATGCTTTGTCATGAAATATGTCCTCCTCATCTCGGGAACAACAAACTTGTTGTTCAAACATACTTCTCATCCCTTAAGGATTGCCTAGAATGTCTGCGTGAGATTGTTGAAGAGGATAAGTTAGAAACCTCATGATAATGCAATTGGACATGCATGCGTATATGCCAAACGATCTCAAGAAATCCTAGAATGCTTGATCACATTATGCCCAAAGTCCTTAGGTGAGAGAGTTAATCCTTTGATTCCATGTTCGATGCCTAATGCCAAGTATGATATTCATTCGATGCCCAATGTCTTGAATGTGAACCTTAATGTGCCTTTAAGTAGTTGATTCAGATCCATCAATGCTATGAAAGAGAACTCAAGTGTGCCTTCTAGGAGTACAAATCCAGCACTTCTAGTTTTAAGAAAGTGAACCTTAGTATGCTCGCATGTAGTTCAGATCCCATCACATCTAAACAGTGATGCAAAGAATAGTAAAACCAACTAATGTTCCCATTCCTCTACAGAGTAATCGGTGACATTAAAGGGAGCGGTCAAAGTCTCAAGACAATACAAGGAATGATAGGACCTCGCAAGCTAAGAATGTGCCTTTGGAAAAGAGTGAAGAACAATCTAGGAACTTTAAGTTTGAACCAATAAACGAATCGTGTTGATTCTAGTATTAGCCATAGGCATCGTAATTAATTCAATTCGATACTATTTGCAAACCTTGTATTGATGTCCTTGAACTCGCTTTCTAATCATGAATGTGGTTTTAATGTTTTGCCTAATGATGTTAATTGTCCGATTAATATTGTTAATGCTAAAATTCATGCTAAGAAGGCTAAAAGGCAAAACGAAATAAAGTTAGAAAGCAGTGGAAACCCCGGGAAGAACATTTAGTAAGAAAGGCTATTATTGGTTACTGTTGGTCATAAGACTAATCGGACAATGTCCACTAGAAAATGGATGCCACTTGGTAGAACTATTCCCTTAAGAAGTGAGCACACGTGAGCAGGGCTAATCTGAGACACTAGTATCGCATCTATTCACAATGATTCCATTGCCTTATTTTACGATATGAATGCTTCTATTTCGATGTGGGTGTTCCAACCATTGTTACTAACTAAATGGAACCCATCCTTGCATGGGGATCCCAATTATCGATTATCCATTCTTGTCATGTTCAACTGCGGATCGTTCAAATCGATTACTGTGGTACTGGACTCAGTGTTCAAGCATATGATGGCGGCGGTCACGGCTCATGAACCGTGAGCAAATTCATTGGGACGATTAGATTCGGAATGATCATTTCGTGCTATCATGGGTTATGGAGACTATGTTGTTGGCAAAAGTGTTATCTCCGTGGTTTACTATGTAGAAGGTCTTGGTCACAACTTGTTCTCATTGGTCAATTCGCGATTCGGATCTAGAAGTAGCCTTGAAAACATACCGCTTTGTTAGAGAACTTGATGGTAAGGAACTTTTAAAGGATCACGTGGTTCAAATCTATACACCATCTCTATCGAAGATATGATGAAGTCTTCTCCAATTTGCTCTTTGTCAAAGGCTTCTAAAACAAAGTCATGGTTATGGCATCGTCGTCTCAATCACACGAACTTGGCACCATCAATGATCTCACCGAAAGGACTTAGTTGTAGGTTTACCTAGACTCAATCTGAAAAGGATCATCTTTGTTCAACATGTCAATTGGGAAAAAGCAAGAATTATGCCCATAAACCCAAACCTACTAACTCGTCACGAAGTTCTTCATATGATTCATATGGATTTATGTGGACCAATGAGGGTGCGAGAATATCTTTGGGAAGAAATATGTGTTAGTTGTGGTTGATGATTACTCTAGATTCACCGGGTCAAGTTCTTAAGGACAAAGGATGAAACTCCCGATATCATCACCAAACTCATCAGCGTGCGGTTCGACTTAACAAAACCGCCGTAATTATCGAGCAGCATAATGGAACCGGGTTTGTCAACAAACAACTTAGTGAATTTTATGAAAGCGTTGGAATCGACCATCAAAGAAGTGTTCCACGAACTCCTCAGCGAGCGGTGTAGTTGAAAGACAAAATCGAACTCTTGTAGAAGCCGCTAGAACAATCTTTGATTTACTCAAAGGTTCCAATGTTTCTAGGGTCAAGCTATTGCCACTTGCATGCTACACAAAATCGCTCCCCGATTCACACTGTTCATGGAAAAACTCCATATGAACTTGTCCACAAGAAAACCTAATCTCTTTCCTTCGTGTGTTTGGTACATTATGTTATCCAACTAATGAGGTCAAGACTTAGGCAAACTTAGAGCTAAAGTAGAAATTGGAGTATTTGTAGGATATGCACCTAACAAAAGGGATACGAATCTACAATGAAGAACCCAGTATCATGGAAACAATTCACGTTACGTTTGATGGTGACCGGTCAAATGGCTCTGGACAATCCGATTCGGACCCGCACTTCAAAACAGTCCATTGGTTCATCCTTGTTCCAAACTCCTCTAAAGAAACTCCATATGTACCTCCATCGAAGATGATTTAAAGAAATTGTTTGATTCTATGTTTGATGAACTTTATGATCCAAGTACTAATGAGGTGTCAATCCCCACAAGCAGAGGTCGCTCATATTCATGTGAATGAAGTCAATCCCTCGATCTCAATATCTTTAAGTCAAGAAGCGCCATCTGCGATCCTTGATCTCATCAACAAATCATCATTCTTCAAATGTACATCATGGAACTATTTCGCATCAATGATGAAGTTAATCCTTTGCTACTCCACGAAGATGCTCTATTTGAAAACATATTTGCTCACGAATCATCATCGAACCATCTTGAGGAGACATCGACTCTGCTACCTCGCCCCTCAACAACCGCCACATGAACACCTTAGAAAATGGACTCACGATCATCCACTAGACAACATCATTGAAATCCCTCTCGCCCTGTATCAACACGAAACAACTTGCTACCGATGCCTTATGGTGCTTCTTCAACTCCATACTATCTAAGATCGAACCAAAAGATGTTAAACCGCCATGAATGAAGATATGGTTCAATGCAATGCAAGATGAAATTCATGAGTTTGATCGACTTGATGTATGGGAGTTAGTACCGCTCAGATCGTGCTATGATTATTGCTCTTAAATGGATCTTCAAAGTGAAACTTGACGAGCATGGTGATGTGTTGAAGAACAAGGCTCGATTAGTTGCTAAAGGATACCGCCAAGAGGAGGGTATTGACTTTGAAGAATCTTTTGCTCCGGTTGCTCGAATCGAGGCAATCGTAATCTTTCGGCTAATCTTGCTAGTAAGAACATGGTAGTCTATCGATGGATGTGAAGGCGGCATTCTGAACGGAGACCTTAAAGAAGTCGCCGACGTCGACCAACCTCAAGGATTTGTAAATCAAGAGCATCCTACTCACGTTTATCGTTTGAAGAGGGCCTTACGGTTTAAAGCAAGCTCCAAGGGCATGGTATGATACATCACAAAGTTTCTTCTATCAACCGGATTTAGCAAAGGAGCAGTTGATCCAACATTGTTCACCAGAAGTCAGCAAACATTTAATTCGTGTTCAAATTTATGTTGATGATATTATTTTTGCCTCGGCGGACCCAATGGAATGTGATCGTTTTCAAATGAAATGAGTTCAAAATTTCAAATGTCAATGATGGGACAAATGTCATTTTCTTGGGATTACAAATTTCAAAGTCCGGAGGCATTTTCATAAATCAATCTAAATATGCAACCGAGATCTTAAAGAAATTTGGATTTGATTCAAGTGACCTGTTGACACTCCTATGATTGATCGAACCAAACTAGATGAGGACCACTCTGTGGATCATGATTGACCAAACAAAATATCGTAGTATGATTGGATCCCGATGTACCTTACGACTAGTAGACCCGGACATCTTGTTATTTGCTTGCATGTGTGCTAGATACCGTGCTAAGCCTACTAAAAAGCACATTCGGTATCTCCAAGGAACCATCAATATGGGTCTTTGGTACCAAGGACACCGGCATGTCACTAATGACCTATCTGAGATGCCGATCATGCAAGGTGTCAAGATACTCGTCAAGTACATCCGAGGTGCTCAATTTTGGGTGATAAGCTTGTGAGTCGGTCTTCAAAGAAGCAAATGAGTACTTCTATTTCCTCTCAGAGGTGAATACATAGCCATGTCATCCTGTTGTGCTCAAATCTTATGGATGAGATCTCAATTATCGACTATGGCTTTGAATTCAACAAAATCCTCATCAGATCGTGATAATAAAAGTGCTATTGCTCTCTCATGCAACAATGTTCAACACTCAAGAGCAAAGCATATCGACATTCGACATCATTTCATCAAGGAACAAGTGGAAAAGGTGTGGTGGAACTCTATTTTGTGAGGTCTCGAATATCGGTTAGCGACATATTCACCAAAGCTCTTCCAAGAGAACGTTTTGAGTTTATTCTTCCACGCCTTGGCTTGAAAAGCCTTCAACCGAAACACTCAAACGCCTTCGTGAGGAAGACGAGGAGTAAAGGTCTATCTTCATCTATCTCTTGTAAATATTTATTCGAAAAACAAAATACAAAATATAAAACTTTCAAAAATCCATAAAATTTGAAAAATTCAAAATCTTCAAAAAAAAAAAAAAATATTGTCTATTTGTCATGTTTTTCTCGGTTCGATAATATCTACGGTTTTGTGTGTCATTCAAAGAATAACACGGGACTTTAGATATTGTTCGAATTTTATTAAAAAAAAAAAAAAAAAAATTGGGAGAAAGAGAAACAATGGTTTATTGTCATTTCGTGCAAGATAACCGCTTTTCAAAGAAAGAACAGAGCCATGCTTTACCATGTTTTCAAATTCCATGCTCGATTCTATAAACATTTATCTCGAAAACTAAGCGCTTTGAAAAATAACTCGTCTCTATTTTTGATAATCATCGAGACTTATTCGTCAAATCTCTATCTCTCAATCAACAACCTATGTCATTGATTGAGGGGAGAATGATTTCAATTAAATTAAAAGTTATTTGGCATTAAATTGTTTTCAAAAGATGTACATGCATGTTTTATCAATGGAGTTTTAAAGTCTAAAATCCGATCCTTATCGCTTAAAACGCTTTCATAATCAAGTCACAATTCCCTTAAAATCTTTCAAAATCAATTTAAATCAATAAGAGATCACAAATCTCAAATGATTTGATAATTGTGATCGGGGAGAATGTGTGATTTAAAGTGGATTTAAACCGACAATTCGGTAAATGGTTTTATAAGGATGTACATGCTATCCTTCCCACATGTGACAAACGATTTCAAATTTTCCATGCACATGTCGGTGGGGAGCATCTATCTTAAACCTATGATTTGAAACGTGATCATTTATCTCAATGTGAGGTTCCTCTAGTATGTGCAAAACTCTTTCCAAATCTCGAGGCACATATTGAGGGGAGCAAACTTATGGAAACCTCATCCTTCCCTGAATGCTTTATCTACTTGATTTGATCAAGGAAGTGATGGTGATATCTTTTAGAAAATGGTAATCAAAGAAGTAATTTCTTCCTTTTGCCTCCGTGTGCAAAACGATTTCAAACAATTCATGCACATGTTGAGGGGAGCACTTATTCTAAAATATCAAAACAATTCGTGTATGTAATGTTTTGATAATATATCACAAGTATCCTGGATTGATTTTCAAATGGTTTTCAATTGGTTCCAATGGCGGATGAACAATACCAAATAGACCGACCAACTTTACTTTATGTACGGTGATATAAGGATGATAATGTTAGGTATTGTAAACCCTAAAATCTCAAACGTGTTAAAAGACCATTTTACCCCTCGAGCTTAATAATTGTAAAATACGATATTTCGTCAACTACGCTCTAACTTAAATAAGAAATGAATGGTTTATACAAGATAATAAATTGACTCTCACTTATGTCTACTATATGAATATAACACATTGTATAAATTGCATGGACTTCATAAATATACAAAGTTACAAAATAATTAAATTAAATTAAACTAGCAAATGGTAATTAGGAAACTAAATAAAATTAATTTGGTCTAACCCATTTTCCCCTTGATCGGCCAATATTAAACGCCCCATGATTCCCATTAACTCCCATAACTTCTCAATTAATCCTTTTCATCCTATGTTTGGTAACTTACAATTCACATTTCGAGATTCACTCTTTATAATAATACATGAGCCTATTTGCATAAATTGCAAGACATTATACGTAAATCACAAACCCATCTAAATTTGTTAAATTGAAAGTAATTTTTGTTCCGATTTCCCATGGTATTCGCCAAATTGCTTTTCCCATATCCCATTTATTATGTATATTCCATCATTTGATAACCTACCATTTGACATATTCAAACACACCAATAAAACCCTAACCTACAACAAGTGACGGCAAACCTTGTGTCTCCTTTTCCATTCTACTCAAGGCAACCAAGGCGGTTCATAACGTGATCAAGTGGAGTCGTGATACGGCCGCTAGGCGTGAGCTTTTGGTCGAAAGTAAGGCTGTTGGTCGTGGGACTCCTAGGACGAAAGTGGTGTGGTGTCGAGAGTTTTGATTCTCCTGGTTCTTTTGATTCTGCTCTCGATCACAAGGGTATGGTATCATATATTCCATCTCTGTTCTCCTTGTTTTCTTTCTTTGATTCTGTCGTGGGGTCTAAACTAATGCATGCATGATATACTAATTTGTCACACATAATGTTATGGTTAAAATATGTATGGACTCTTTATCGTTGGCATGAAGCATAGAAGAATCACATGTAAACCAACCACTTGAACCTCGTTTCGACACCATGTACACGACCCATCATCGAATCTGCTCGAATCAATCTTGCATGTCATCTCACGTAATTGTTTTCAAATTAAACTAAAAGTTGTCGCATGAAATCATGAGTTAAACCATCACAATCTGTCACTCTTGTCGCATGAAATCATAATAAGAAACCCGTATATATATCGAATATGGAAGCATGTTTAACGACCCATGTCCTTGCTGTTTTGAAACTGTATGTCGACTTATATAAACATGTATAGAATCTGTTTTGGCCTACCAAGCATTCCACAACTACCTATATGTTTTACTACTACTTCTTTGGTTTTGTCGTGGGTACATATGATTTATCATCACATATATAGATAGGGTAGTTCATGAATCACCACATCAACTAACAAGGGAATAGGTCATGCATGCGTATATCTGTTTTGAGCCACGTTTATTGACCACTTGCATGCATACATATTAATTTATCACATGAATTCATGTACTAGATCACATATATGTGAAATGGAATAAACGTGTTAATCGGACCCATGTTATAACTGCTTTTAAGGCTATCGACCCACCTATATTTCATTTAAACGGGTTAAGCTAAAAGGAGAAATAAAGATCACGAATATACGCTGGCCTAGGTTTGTCGATATCAATAATTGGACAAGTGGTCTCAAAGTAATTTTATTTGTGGTCGTGTAAATAGAATTGAACCTATACATGCCTCGACTAGGTCTATATACTAGAAGGTCGTTATATATTTGGTTTGGGAAATTGAGTTCGACATGCTTGTAATATATATAGAAATCAAACGCCTAAGGTTTTCAATGTATTAAAGTTAAAGGTTGTTTTCAGATATTATAAACGTGAGGGACCCTAGGCGTTAAAATGTTATAATAAGGAGCTAAAGTCGTAAAATAAGTAATTATGTGATATTTACACTTTCACCCTATACTTGGTAATATTTACATTTTAGACCCTAAACTATTGAAACTTGTCATAATTAAACCCTAAACTATAATAATCATCATTTTCATCATGTTAATCTAATATAATATTAATTGCATCGTAAATGACTAACTTACTAAAATAGAAAATTACCTAAAATGGAAAGTTACTAAAAGTGGAAACCTGCAAAAATGGAAAGCCGTCTAAGATGAGTAATCTATCTTAATAAGCGTTATCTAATTCATAGGTTCCGGACGGCGGGATTGAGTCATCATGTGACCTTACTTTCGTATTTTGCTTGCTTCGAATGAGGTACATATATTCTATCCCTTTTCAGTAGGGATTTCTCATGACTTTCCGACCCTTTGACTTTGTTCGCTCATGATATTTCATTGCTATTGAATCTTTGTTTTGCTATTGGCCCTCGTTATTGAACCTTTGATATCGATCCCTTTGCTATTGACCATTGCTATTGAACCATTGCTATTGAATCTTTGCTTTGCTATTGACCCTTCGTTATTGAACCATCACATCGAACTTTCGTTATTGAACCCTTTGCTACTGAACAGTTGCTATTGACCTGTGCTATTGAATCTGTGCTATTGAACCTTTGATATTGAAATATTGATATTGGACCTTGATATTGAACTATTGTGATGAACCTCTGAATTGTGAACTATTGACATTGCACCTTTGCTTATGAAGACATATACATTGCTACACTTTGAACTTTGGTCTGACCTGTCAGTTTGATACCCGAGCCATTAACTAGGCATGGGGGTTCCATGTCCGTGTCATTGATGCACCAATGGCATGACTCTAGTGTGGTTGAGTGATGTTCCACACCGTCCCTATATTGTATTGATTATGCGCGCTTCATTATTATTGTTATGGCCACTATTGTTCTCATAGGGCGATGGATGCATCCTAGATTTGTATTGTATTGGATTGATATTGATATTGATATTGTATTGGTGATGCGTGCGTGTGTGCAATACACCCTCACATTTTGGGAGCTAGCTACTCCATTGGTTAATGAGGTCTCCCTCCTATTGGTTTGGTATTCGAGGTCACCCTCCGAATACAATGGCTACTATTGGATATTGGGTGCTAATGCCACTATTGATTGTATTGTATTGTATTGTTGGCTCGGGATAGATTTCGACAACCCTTACACTTTTGATATACCTATATTGTACCTTCTGGATTCCCAACGCACCAAATTTCGAATTGACCGTCCTTTACCCAATACCTTATATGACTCACTCTACTACCAAGATATATATGTTCCATTACTTTGATCTATAACACTTTCATTCGTTATTTTGCACTATCGTTCCATTCATGTACCGGGTTATTATATGTTTATTGGATTTGTTTATGCTATTTATGTTTTATGTGACTACTGATTATCCTGCTATGATGTGATTAACATGCGGTCATCTGAGTTACCTGTTTTCGTCTGATGATATGTGATCTCACTGTTATGTGGACCATGCTAACGTATAATCGATAGTTTTGTATATTTATTATGTGTACTACATTAAGTTAATCTCGTGGATTGTGACTATTAGTTGTGTCCTTATCGACTTATTGTTGACCTGCCATGTTTACATTTCTGTCTATGCCACGGTTTGATTGAGTAAATGGTCCAACTTGTGACGTCTGGCTTGTTAATTTATTTAGTTGCTCTGCTATATCTTTAATTCATTTAATTATAATGTTCATACCGAATTTCCTACTTGTTACGTAGACCGCCATGCTTTGACTATTGTTAGTACTTCCGATGTTATGATACTTGTTATGTTTTTATCGCTGGGTTACTTGACTTTTGTGATTGCTGTGCTTACTTTCTAATTACTTGCTTCCGCTTAACTTTTAGATTTGCTTGGCTTATATGTTGTCCGCTTTTCATGCTTTCTTGTATGCCTTGTATGTGCTTATTTAAATGTTATCAATGCTTTGCTTTGTTTCGCTCTCCTTTTTATCTGCTCGTTTTTGATATCTCAGATAATCGTGTTCGCAGATCCTTATTGACCCATTGTTCTCATTTCACGCGACTTTGTTATCCGCTTCCTTTGTTTCATTTGGCATTTTGTTTCGCTTTTATTTAGCTTTCGCTTTGTTATATCTGCTCACCGGCTTTTTAAGCTCACCAGCATTTCTTTTCCTCGCATGCAGTTTTAGGTTCAAGATGGGCTTGAGGGGTCGAGAGTTGGATTATCCGAGTGAACCAACCCTAGTTACCTTATTATCTTGGACTTATTTTGATGGGCTATTGTTTTGAGATTTCATTTTAATTAAGCCATTTGGATTTTGAAATCTTCCTTGTAAGTCATTGTTTTAAATGATGTGATATGTTATTTTAAAGACTTCCGCTTGTAAAATTTTAATCGTACATTCTCGACATGACACCGTATCGTGATACTTCTACCCTTGTCGGGTTGGGTGTTACAATTATGGTATCGAGCAAAGGTTTCGCCTTGTTGAACTTAGGATTGACCGTGAGGACCGGGTAGACATTAGGCTTCCGGTGTGTTCTCGATCTCTTTCGATTCCTTTTGATTGTCGCTCGATTTGACCGATATTATTTTGTCTTCAATGATTTGGCTTTCTTCTCCGCATTAGATTTTACTATTTCCATTTCGCACATTCGCTTGTCGATCGTTAGACGAGATTTCAGAGTCAAGATGATGGTGCCGACCGCATTGCCGCAACAATTTCGGAGAGGTTTGAAGCGTGTCGAATCGATCGTGATGTCACGGAGACGCCGGATGTCACCGAGGGAGATGGACGGATCAACCAAAGGCGCAAAGACGGAGACAAGATTCAACCGGTGGCTGAGAAGGTTCATCTACTTCATATGATTTGGGCGCGACTTATGTTACTCCAATTTGTTTGTCATGTGTTTTGAGGTGGTTTGATATTTTGTTAAGTGATTTTGATCGGCATTACTTTTCGTTGGTTTGTTCAGAACTCAGTTTGAATTGTGAAGTTTTATCGTTTAGCATTTTGGTAATATCTCAGCTTTTCTTTGGATCGTCAGTGATGAGTCATGAGGAACCGTTTCGAGCTAGTTGGTGGCCTTCCTTCATTGTGATATGGTAAGTTGTTTGATGTAGTTTATGCGGTGTATATGAATCTAGTCTGCTTTGGTATGTTACTTGATATCGGTATGTGATATGTTTTGTTGTGATATTGGTTATGTGGTTTGTCATGAACCGAGGCAAAATTTGATGACAATAAGAACTTGTTATGTGATGCAAGTATTATGACGCCTGATCAACGTGATAATACCGAGATCATATAATATGAACTTATTGAAATCATACGACGCCTTGGGTAATGCCTGGGGTAGGTACGTGAATGGACTAGGCTTATATCCATTATCCTTTGATCCTCATATTCGTTTGAAATTCTGTACCTCTGTACGAGATTCTCACCGACATCCATTAATTATAAGTTTTGTACGCTTTGGAAACCGAAATCGTTATGATCTGTGTGAAACTATGGATTGCTACGTCTGTCTTAAACTAGTACGTCTTTGTGTACCTCTGCGACTTCAATTTTCGAGGACGAAAATTTTTCTTTTAGAGGGGAAGAGTTGTAAAACCCTAAAATCTCAAACGTGTTAAAAGACCATTTTACCCCTCAAGCTTAATAATTGTAAAATACGTATATTTCGTCAACTACGTTCTAACTTAAATAAGAAATGAATGGTTTATACAAGATAATAAATTGACTCTCACTTATGTCTACTATATGAATATAACACATTGTATAAATTGCATGGACTTCATAAATATACAAAGTTACAAAATAATTAAATTAAATTAAACTAGCAAATGGTAATTAGGAAACTAAATAAAATTAATTTGGTCTAACCCATTTTTCCCCCTTGATCGGCCAA
This sequence comes from Chrysanthemum lavandulifolium, assembly GCA_022545495.1. Taxonomy (NCBI): domain Eukaryota; kingdom Viridiplantae; phylum Streptophyta; class Magnoliopsida; order Asterales; family Asteraceae; genus Chrysanthemum; species Chrysanthemum lavandulifolium. The sequence goes on from CM040240.1 coordinate 208,572,049, forward strand.
TATTAAACGCCCCCATGATTCCCATTAACTCCCCATAACTTCTCAATTAATCCCTTTCATCCTATGTTTGGTAACTTACAATTCACATTTCGAGATTCACTCTTTATAATAATACATGAGCCTATTTGCATAAATTGCAAGACATTATACGAAATCACAAACCCATCTAAATTTGTTAAACCGAAAGTAATTTTTCATTACGATTTCCCATGGTATTCGCCAAATTTCCTTCCCCATATCCCATTTATTATGTATATTCCATCATTTGATAACCTACCATTTGACATATTCAAAACACACCCATAAAACCCTAACCTACAACAAGTGACGGCAAACCTTGTGTCTCCCTTTTCCATTCTACTTCAAGGCAACCAAGGGCGGTTCATAACGTGATCAAGGGAGCTGTGATACGTGCTGCTAGGCGTGAGCTTTTGGTCGAAAGTAAGGCTGTTGGTCGTGGGACTCCTAGGACGAAAGTGGTGTGGTGTCGAGAGTTTTGATTCTCCTGGTTCTTTTGATTCTTCTCTCGATGACAAGGGTATGGTATCATATATTCCATCTCTGTTCTCCTTGTTTTCTTTCTTTGATTCTGTCGTGGGGTCTAAACTAATGCATGCATGATATACTAATTTGTCACACATAATGTTATGGTTAAAATATGTGTGGACTCTTTACTGTTGGCATGAAGCATAGAAGAATCACATGTAAACCAACCACTTGAACCTCGTTTCGACACCATGTACACGACCCCATCATCGAACTGCTCAACCAATCTTGCATGTCATCTCACGTAATTGTTTTCAAATTAAACTAAAAGTTGTCGCATGAAATCATGAGTTAAACCATCACAACTGTCACTCTTGTCGCATGAAATCATAATAAGAAACCCGTATATATATCGAATATGGAAGCATGTTTAACGACCCATGTCCTTCTTTGCTTTGAAACCCGATGTCGACTTATATAAACATGTATAGAATCTGTTTTGGCCTACCAAGCATGCCACAACTACCTATATGTTTTACTACTACTTCTTTGGTTTTGTCGTGGGTACATATGATTTATCATCACATATATAGATAGGGTAGTTCATGAATCACCACATCAACTAACAAGGGAATAGGTCATGCATGCGTATATCTGTTTTGAGCCACGTTTATTGACCACTTGCATGCATACATATTAATTTATCACATGAATTCATGTACTAGATCACATATATGTGAAATGGAATAAACGTGTTAACTGGACCCATGTTATAAATCTGTTTTAAGGCTATCGACCCACCTATATTTCATTTAAACGGGGTTAAGCTAAAAGGAGAAATAAAGATCACGTAATATACGCTGGCCTAGGTTTGGTCGATATCAATAATTGGACAAGGGTCTCAAAGTAATTTTATTTGTGGTCGTGTAAATAGAATTGAACCTATACATGCCTCGACTAGGTCTATATACGAGAAGGGTCGTTATATATTTGGTTTGGGAAATTGAGTTCGACATGCTTGTAATATATATAGAAATCAAATACGTCTAAGGTTTTCAATGTATTAAAGTTAAAGGTTGTTTTCGTATATTATAAACGTGAGGGACCCTAGGTGTTAAAATGTTATAATAAGGAGCTAAAGTCGTAAAATAAGTAATTATGTGATATTTACACTTTCTACCCTATACTTGGTAATATTTACATTTTAGACCCTAAACTATTGAAACTTGTCATAATTAAACCCTAAACTATAATAATCATCATTTTCATCATGTTAATCTAATATAATATTAATTGCATCGTAAATGACTAACTTACTAAAATAGAAAATTACCTAAAATGGAAAGTTACTAAAAGTGGAAACCTGCTAAAATGGAAAGCCGTCTAGGATGAGTAATCTATCTTAATAAGCGTTATCTAATTCATAGGTTCCGGACGGCGGGATTGAGTCATCATGTGACCTTACTTTCAGATTTTGCTTGCTTCAATGAGGCATGATATTCTATCCCTTTTCGGTAGGGATTTCTCATGACTTTCGACCCTTTCGACTTTGTTCGCTCATGATATTTCATTGCTATTGAATCTTTGTTTTGCTATTGGCCCTCTCGTTATTGAACCTTTGATATCGATCCCTTTGCTATTGACCATTGCTATTGAACCATTGCTATTGAATCTTTGCTTTGCTATTGACCTTCCGTTATTGAACCATCACATCGAACTTTCGTTATTGAACCCTTTGCTCTTGAGCGGTTGCTATTGACTGTGCTATTGAATCTGCATATTGAACCTTTGATATTGAAATATTGATATTGGACCTTGATATTGAACTATTGTGATGAACCTCTAATTGTGAACTATTGACATTGCACCTTGCTTATGAAGACATATACATTGCTACACTTTGAACTTTGGTCTCGACTGTCGGCTTGATACCCGAGCCATTAACTAGGCATGGGGTTCCATGTCCGTGTCATTGATGCACCAATGGCATGACTCTAGTGTGGTTGAGTGATGTTCCACATCGTCCCTATATTGTATTGATTATGCGCTTCATTATTATTGTTATGGCCACTATTGTTCTCATAGGTATGGATGCATCCTAGATTTGTATTGTATCGATTGATATTGATATTGATATTGTATTGGTGATGCGGTGCGTGTGTGCAATACACCCCTCACATTTGGGAGATAGCTACTCCATTGGTTACCGAGGTCTCCTCCTATTGGTTTGGTATTCGAGGTCACCCTCCGAATACAATGGCTACTATTGGATATTCAATGCTAATGCCACTATTGATTGTATTGTATTGTATTGTTATCTGCTCACCGGGCTTTTAAGCTCACCGCATTTCTTTTCCCCGGCAGTTTTAGGTTTCAAGATGGGCTTTGAAAATGAGAGTTGGATTATCCGAGTGAACCGACCCTAGTTACCTTATTATCTTGGACTTATTTTGATGGGCTATTGTTTTGGAGATTTCATTTAATTAAGCCATTTTGGAGTTTGAAATCTTCCTTGTAAGTCATTGTTTTAAATGATGTGATATGTTATTTTAAAGACTTCCGCTTGTAAAATTTTAATCGACGCTCGACATGACACCGTAATGTGATACTTCTACCCTTGTCGGGTGGGTGTTACGGTATGTGTTCCCATGATCCGCCATAACCGAGGGATCTACCGAGGACTATCCACTAGTTAGTGTAGAGTTCTTAGGTATGATGATAAAAGGAGAAAATGAGATATGGAAGAGTGCGGATCGAGACCCAGCTAGTACCAAATAAACCCAACAAGGTTCTAGCTATGAAGTCTCGGTAAGCACTGAGGGGTGAAGAATTAAAAAGAATTGAATGAGAAAGGGTGAAAACAAATAGCCCTCCGCTTATTCAACCTTAGGGCGTAAACCGGTTCAATTCATATGCTACCGATGGTAACATCGGTATTGAAGACAAGACGTCATGGACCCAAAGGACGACCGCACTTCAACTTTCCAAACCAATCAAGTTCCTCTTAAAAGGACTTGTTTCATTCTCACGGGAACCGACATTATCTATCGACTTTCTCTTAGAGATTGTTGATATTGAAGAAGGACCCTCTCCCTAGTCTCCCAGAGGATCCAAATATGCACAAAATTGAGTCTAGAGCCACGAGATCATCAATAAATCTCATTAGGACACTTTAATGAAGACTCTGCTTCACACAATGTGAAAAAGAGAGATTATATCTGAGTCCCACGCATTATCCTTGTGGTATTGCCGTAACATCCGAGTGATGTGTTTACACATTCACAATGAAGATGGAAAACCTTCGAGCCAACATCAAACAAGCTCGGTAGGTGGCGGTGAGATCTATCATATAGATCAACCATGTGACAACCGAATGTAAACAATGGGGCGATTCAATCTCTTGAATCAATCTCGATTCAAAGTTATGGATTGACGGATACCTTTGAAAACCGGTCTTTGTGCTTAATAACTCTTTTCTTTAGCACATCGACCGTGTACTAATTTTTCAAACCAAAGGTGTTTTTATGATTGATAATTGATTTTCAATAAAACCTTCGTTGTATTGCAAAAACAATTTCTATTGAGCAATACACCATTGTTTTTCAAATATCTTTTCATCAATCGCTGGACTTAAATTCACCGGTTCACTCACTCCGTGTTGTCTTCTTTGAGACGTTCGGTTTGAGAACAACTAGAGCAAATTAAACCCCGTCAAGGAAATTCTTCGAATTATACCGATCACAGGCAAGACATGTATCGATCAACGGGAACCGTGGCCGTGGTACTCAATTCAACTAAAGTGGTCAAAGACACTTTTGTACGCTTTATTGCTAATTGTATGCAGTACCGACGCTTGCAAATGATCGTAATGAAGCGGTCAATCCATAGCCGCATGCTCACACGATACATTCATCTCTCAAGAAATCATGATAAGTGCATCAATGACTCGATATTTTCACTCCATGCTTCGCTACGCCGCCAATATCATGAATCAACGAAAGCTTCCGCTACTCGATGAAAAGATATCATGATCCGTAATGTGAGCATGTCGGTCCGAAAGTCACAACATCAAATAATACCAACACCACAATGGATGTCTCGTAGATTTTTGTAAATGATGATCTCGAAAGTCGCTCAAAATTATTATCACGTGGATCAAGAAAAGACATCCACTGGATTTACCAAACATGCAATATGAAGAATCTATGACTACGAACTTGAGCAAAGTACTACATCAAGAATGCAAGAACAATTTTTATGT